>JANHGL010019918.1:0-70163 GCA_024611195.1 Ceyx melanurus
CCCTTGTGGGGGGGGGGGGGGCCGCGGCGCACCGGGCCCGGCGGTGGGGGCGCCAGAGCGGCAGGGCCGGCAAGGGCAAGGGGGGGGGGGGGGGGCGGCCGGGCCCGTTTCCATGGTAACGGCGGGGCCTGGGGAGAGGCGCTAGGGTGGCGGGTAATGGGATGGGGATACATGGGAGCTTTTCACAGATCCCCAGGATCTCTGGGGATCTCAGCCTGGCCTGGGCACAGAGATGCTCCAGCCCCTCAGCATCTTTGTAGCCTTCACTGTCTCCAGTAGATCCTTGTCCTCTTTAAGCCTTTTCGTCTTAAAACCAGACCATTAAACTATGTGCTTGTGTTTGTGCCTTCAGAATCAGCCAAACCCTCAGGCAGCACTGGGACAGAACGAGCTGCTCTAGCCCACAAACAACAGGGAAAACAACGTGGCTGGTACCCAGACCCAGCTCAGGGGTCAGTGCTACCTGCTCTGGGCTGCTGGCAATATTGCTTTAAGGAAAAAATAGGTTATTTTTTTCTGCAGAGGTTGTTTGACAATGAAAAAAGGCACCATTGAGGCTATATATACGTAGAGATATAGATAACATTGCATATAGAAGAGATTTCACACAGCTCCCCTATTTGGAACATTATGTACTCATTGTGTATGCTTGCAAAGACCTCTTTATTCAGGAAAAAACCAAGCTAAACTGAATAGAAATAAGCTCACCCTTCAGTTGGCTCTTGTGCTTGAAGCCTTCACATGGTGACTATGCCAAGAATAAAAACACAGTCACATGGTGTTTCATTCAGCCTTTCTTGAATCTCTACATAGCACACAGCTGTCACCTAAGTGAAAATGTCCTGTAGCAATACAGACTGAATTAGCAGAGAGGATGTCTAAGCTGTAATCACGTTAAAAGCCAAATAGCTTTATTATTAAATCTGGATTTTATAATTAGGTGCCCCATATTTTGATGTTATCTTCCCTAGAAATTGGCATTATTCCTGTTTGCCTTTCTCTGTGATTGCCTCCTCTTAGCTTCAAGCTGCCAACAACATTTCAAGAGATCACCTGAATACAGATTAGCACATCTTTTTTTTTTTCTCAGTTAAATTTATATAGCCACAGACATCTGGAAATTTAAATCTGTCGATCTGAAGCACTTTAATTTACATAACATTATTATTATGACCAGTGTTTTCTTGCACAGCTGAAGATTTAAGACAGTTAATTACTATCTGGAAGCTCTAGTTCCTTAATTAATATTGGTTTTATCTTTTTCTTTATGTCTGAACTACTCTTTAATTACCCTAGATATTTTCTTCCTAAAGATTAAAACCAGCAGCATTTACAATCTTCTATTTAGGAGTAACTCAGTTAATAGACAATAAGTCTTTTATATTCAAAATCTTCCTCCAGTTGGTTCTGCCCAGAATTAAAATGCAAGTAAAAAAATAATTTAAAAAAGTATTGAAACACCCCCCCCCTTTGCCTCAAATTTTTGGATGTAGAGACAAGAACGAAAGAATAAAGTTAGAAAAAAGGTAAAATTAATAGCAATTTCCTTAGAAAGGCATTCAACATAAAAGCATTGTATAGGCTTTTAAAGCATGCTCGGGATATGGGTAGATGTTAAAAATGGATATATTCAGGTGTAGAAACAGTAAAGAACAACCAATGCAGTGATTTTTGAGGCTGAGATAGAGGTACAAAACAATTACAGATCTCCCCATTGGGATGACCCCAGTGATGTGCACTTTGGCATTGCTCTGAGAAAGCTGCTGAAACTCTGAGAAGTGTCTGATGTGGAGATTTGGTAACTGGGGCAGCTGGAAGAGATGTTTCAGAGTTAAAGAGCTTTAGGACCGGGCTGTTTGGTTTTTTTTTTTTCCCTGGAATCTCAGGAGATCATCAGCCCTGGAGAAAACACCACCTTTTGATAACAAATTCTCACAAGAATTGCTTTGGACATTTGCTCTTCTTCTCCAGCCTTTAAACTTCAATGCCTCATTTACAACTGACTCAGCTTCACATAGCACTTCTGTGGGAAAATTCCAAGCTGAAAATATAGTGAGGTTGGTTTTTTTTTTTTTTCTTCTAATTAACAAAACCCACACTAGAGTTTGGAGAATAAAAGTTCCAAAGGCATTTCTGAATCATGTGAAGCACAATATCTTCTTGATTAGTAAACTCCTATCTTTCTTACTCAAACACTGAGGACTAACATAACATTCTTTTTTAATTCCATTTGCTTGACTTCTGCCAAAAAAGCACAGACCTGCAAGACTGGTTTTGTGAGCAGTGGTCAGCAGGTTGGATTGTTTCTCCAGAAGATGCAGTCCCATGGAGCTTGTGCTGGGAAGGGAGGAGCACCTCTGTGCTTTGTGGTTGTGGAGTGAACTGTGTTAGAGGGAAATTTCCCACAGAAAATAATGTAGGAACAAGGAAAAGTTTGGGGTGAATACAATGGGTTGTCAAGGGCTGTGGTTAGAATGTACCAGCTGTTTTGCAGCTGATAACATTGTATGATAAATCAAAGGAAATTTCTTAGGGGCTAAGAGAATCACATTGGTATTACCAAAATAATAATTTTTTTAATTACCACTAAAACAGAAGAGAGTCCATTAAAAATACATAATTATTACTACTACCTAAAGCTCTATGGGTTACATTAAAACGATTTAATAGACTTTTTTGTTGTTGTTGAGGTCTAATGTTCTGTCATTTCAGCCTCACTTCAACCTTGAATTCCTTTGCCTTAACTCTGCAATTTGCACTGGATTTTGTTACAGATATTTTATTGCTATAGTTGCCAAAGAGCAACAGTGTCTTCCTTTTCCCACCACTGCTTGGTTGTCTCCCAGTGTTACATCAATGTAAGGTTTTTTTGGTAGTTATATTTACCTAGGATATTGAAAGGATATAATAACGTGTCATTCAGTTAAGGGATCTACAACTGACAAGTATTTGGCTTTTATTTGACAATAACTGCACACGTGCAAAGCTTTCTAACAGAATCAGAACATTAAAACAAAATATAGAGATGAGAAAAAAAAACAAAAGCTCCCAAAACTACATGTCCAGTTGTAGCATCCAAGAGCAGCACTGAACTGCTGGGCAAAATGAGGCTAAGGCACTTCAGTGCTGTTGAGAAGATGACACGAGTCATTTGGACCTCCAGTGACCTCAGTTTTGCAGCTGACAACAATGTGACCAAAGGGTTCAAAAACACACAGGAAGGGACAGGGAGTTAAGGATTTCAGGCAAATCTTCCACAGAAAATACACACAAAATAAAAAGCAAAATAGACATTTTATTTTAAGGGTATTTCAAAATCAAAACTTCCTATTCTTTCTGCAGATGCTCTGAAAAATCAGGGTAGTTACATGAATCCTAGCAGCACTAATGCATGTTTACTTCATTTTGGTGCTCTAGCATCCATCCCCTTGCCCCCTCAGGGTGACAAGTGGGTGCAGAGGCAAAGCACAGAATAAAACTGAGCCTTCCGAGGTTGGACAGTTGGTCTGGAGTGCAGCAGATGCCACAAAACAGATTGAAGACACTGCAGTAGGAAAACATCTTGCTGAGGCAAAGCAGTGAGGGCACACTGACATGGCTGGGAGGCTGAAAAGCTGCAACAATAAAAATGTTAGACAAATTGTTCTACAGAACCAAGGAAGCAAGCTTCCCACAAACCCAATCCTGCATTCCTTATCCCTATTTCTCCCTTTTACCTCCTCCCATTATCCCCTCCTCCAGCTCCTCATGGAGCAAGTATCAAGTTTTTCTCTTCTCTCTTCCTCCCTAATCCCCTTTCAATTCCTCCAGCTCCATCTGCAAGTGCTGTTGTTTTTTTCTGTGTTCCCACTGTCCTTAGACTCAATGTCCCACCTCCCCTGCTGTATCTTTCAGCTACATATTTTGACCCACAGTTTGGACCAGGAACATCTAACGTGGCTTGTGCTGAGCTTCATGTGTCCTGCATGTCTGGCCAGCTGCCTCCTGGAAGATTGAGCAGACATTACCCCTACATTTCCCTCTTCTGATGCATGAATAAATTCACTCTGCTTCATCCGAGTGTCTGTTTGCAAGATGTGGACATATCTTTTCAGAACCATTCACGGTGCTGATGGATCCAATTTTGCTTCAGTTGAAAAAAAAAAATATGATGAACTAGATTACACATGAAAAAATTTGTGCAAACCAGAAGTCAACACTCCAGATCATTTCTATGGCTTTCAGAGCAAGATTTGCTTCACTCAAGATTTCAGAGATTTGGATAAGCCTCTTATCTATTCACCATACAGCAAATAACATCAGCACAAGTTGTTTTGTATGGTCTCAGAGTATAGAAAACAACAAACTTTCTTTCTAATGCCCCCGAAGTATTTTAGAGCTCAAATACAATGTAAAGGGAGAATTTCCTGACAGCATTTCCAAGAGAAAGGGGGTGAGGTACCAGTAGGTGGTGCTGACACAACAAGAAGCTGGATCTGCAGGCTCGACTTAGAATCCCTTCAGAACTTTTCCTGCCAGCTGATAGACCATTACTACATCGCTTTTTAATTTAAAATATTATCATCTTAACGCTGGGAGCGTGTGCTATGACCTGTAGCTGTGTACCAAGGCGACACAGTGCTAAGTTCTATACACACTGAAAACAAAAAGACAATTTATAGCACTTGGTTCCTCCACTCCATATTATTGCAAACACAAGAGACACACTCGAAACCTACATTGTATGGCAGGCACTCGAAAAAAGAGTATGTAGAGAAATAGTTTCTGCATAGAATAGCATCCCTACCACTTTGAGTTATCTGAAATGGAATCATTTAGCCTGTAAATTATTCAAGGAAAAATTGTATTTCTCACAAAGTGCTCTTAATACAAGTGTCTCACAGTTACACTGTCCTTGAGTCTTTTTACCCTGCTGTCAGTGCACAGCTCTACCAGGAGTTAAGGTGAAATGTTTTCTTGGGAACACCAACTGAAGTTCAAGTATAAGGAATTTAATTCCAGGAAATAATAATTCACTTTTTAATTTGCTAGTGATAATGGCAATGAATAGATTTGCTGTATTTCTGCCTCTTAGAATTATACACATTTCTCATGCTTACTCTCACAGCGTTTGCACTGCATGATATGAAACTTTATTAAGTCCCAAATTATTTTGAAAACAACTAAAATTTTGCCTTTAAAAAAATATTAAAGATTCTAGTTGTGTTTTTATGAGCATTACTCTACATCTACAAAAAAACCCCACTTCTTTTAGCTGTGTTTTGAACCCTAAAAGATCCTTATTCCCTTTAGTCTTTTTTCTATCACTTTATTATGACTTTCTTCCTGGAACAGTTTAACCTAATTTGGTGTAGGTTGGGTTGGTTTTTTTTTTTGAGATTAAAATTAGAGTGTACCAGCAAAATGGGCAACACTTCATCCCTCTCCACTTCAGATTCTGACCTTTAACACAGCACAAGCTCTGGAAAGTCATCTTCAGGAATCCCATCTCTGCAACCTTACCTTTCATTTCTGCATTTTGCATTTCTCATCTTTGGCAGTTCTTTCATCTTCCCTCATTACTGAAAGAGCAAAGGAAAGCAGTAAAGAGGGAAAGAGAATTTAAAGGAGGGGAAATAACACGAGGCAGCTGTTGGCAGCTCCGAGGCAGCCACAGGATCATCTTCTGGCCACTTACAGACAAATGATAGAAACCTGGGTCTACAAATCTGCCTCCCATTAATCTGCATTAGCAGGGACAGCCCATGGTGGGGCTCTAGAACCTGTCACACCTTGCAAGCTGAGAGACGACAACCACCACCCGTGCTATTTCAAGATATGTGACCTTTGGAAAGAGACATCACCTGAAAAATACCTGTAAAGAAAGAATCCTGGAGCAAGAAATGTCTTCAGTGAATCTTTGATTTGTAAACCAAAAAGCAAAAGCCCAGCCAAGAAAGGTTGCTTGGTATGACCTAAGCTGGTTGGTAGATGGATGCTTGCAGATGTCTGCAAACTAGAGCAACTTATTTTTGGAAGGGAAATGTTTTTTCTTCCACTCATTTCCTTTTTTACTATCAGTTTTGGCCCTTGCTCAAATCAGGATGAAAAAATCTTGAAAAATATTAATGAGCCAAGTTAAATAGGTCATTTATTTTTAATGATTTCTTGGTTGGTTAGTTTAGATAGCTTGCAGTAGCTTGAATTTCAAAATAAGTAACTTAGGAGAACTGGAATCTCCCAATTAATAATGATGCAACAGATATTTTGACAGGTACAAAATGCACTGATTTTTTCCTCAAAATATTTTCAGGAACAAATAATTGTTGAAAACAAAGCCCTTTCCTCACTAACACGTCAGTTCTGGCAACCTGGCATTTTGCAGTCAAAAAATCTCTTCAGAGGGAAATTTCTGCCTGACTGTCTTTATAATGGGAGGATTAGGCAGATCTGCAGTCCTGCCTCATCATTCTTCCCCATGGATGACTGTGAAATAGCTTTGAGGTTCTCCAAATTCACTTAGTAATCTAGTAACTCACCTCTGAGTGAAGGCATTACCTTGTTACCCACCTGGCTGGGGCACTGCATCGTAGGAATTCATTTTTTGTTGGATATCTTAACAAACTGTGGTCTAGCTGGTGGAGTGTATTGGTAAAACCAGTCCCAGGATGGACAGTGAGGGAAGTTTGTAGCTGAAGTGTAAAGCTGGATGTCCTTTCATTCACCAGTGAAGCTGGGTGCTACAGCTCTGAGAAGCAATGTTAGCAGGACTTACATTATGAAAAGAATTCCTGAAGAGTTGACTCATGCTTTTGATTTGCCATTTAGGAGCTACAAGCTGTTCATGGCTTGCCTTAAAAATAAAACAGGTTGTTGGGAGTTTTCTATAGGATATTTATGTAAACTCCAAGTTCTCCCTCTGACTTGGAGATTTAAGTGAAAGGCACCTTAAAAATAGGGGTCTTAAACACCCTTTTCCAGTGTTATGTGCAATGCTACATGATGAGACACTAGGACAGACAAAACCTTCCCAAGGTGGATATTCAGAGGCAGTGCAGTTATGGTGGAGCCAGACTCCCTGGAAAGCCTCATCTTCAAGGAATACTTTGCACAGTCCAAATCTCACGTGGCTGCACATGTCATCAGTGGATTTAGGGCATTTTTGTCCTTGTTTGAAATGACTTGGTGCTACATGATACCAGCTTCTTATCCTATTGAATTTTGAATTCAACTTGCAGTCAAAACCTTGCAAGTTTGGTCGCTATTAGAGACTATTAATTGTTATTTTATGTATCTCTACCTGTGGAATTCTAGTCAATATTGCTAGCTTCACCAAGTAGTTGGCATTGGCCCAGGAATGAAAGATATTAGCGAGCTGCTGCACCTTCAGGTACGTTGACAGTGGTCCAGCAGAGGCAGAGGAAATGCTGTGGATGAGCTCTATCAGCACAGCACTTCCAGCAGGGAAACAATAACAAGATAGAGATCTTTGATCAACAGAGAGATCTCTTTCGTGGTGACATGGCTGGCACAGCATATCTGTGAAGCAATTAGATGCTACAGTTGCATTAGGAAACAAACAGACCAGTTTTTATTGTGAAAGAAAAGGGAAAAACCTGGTGAATTAACCAACAGAACATTGCTGCACTGAGTAATTCAGAATGAGCATATTTTTGGCCATTGAGGGACTTTTCTGTATTTTCCTTATTAGCAATGACTTCAAGCTCAATTTCCTTGTCTAAATATCCCCTGAATTTTCAAAACTCCACTTCTGTCTGAATGTGAGTGAAATATTGGATTGCACAGCTGAGCTTCTGGAGCATTTCCCTTATCAGAAGCTGCTTCTGATGCTAACCAAGGAGGTTGCTTACGTGGAGTTTGTATTCGAGTCTAGAGGCAAGAGATTGAAAAATTCAACCTGCTTTAATGTGAAAGATGGATTACAGGATTCAGGATAGTGATCTTGGCTGGATGATTTGCTACTCATCAACCTCATGGTGGTAACTGTACAGGTGTGTTCTTAATCTGTGGCTAAAAAAGAGTATCATGATTAAATTACCCATCTTTAAGTGAATAGCGTAACAAAAGTTCTAGAAAGAAAGTTGGGATTTGATTTAGGTGACGATAACTTTGAAGGAGTTAAAAATAAGAGTGTTGACAGAAGCATCATGTAACAGGAGCAGTTCAGTCATCAGGATAATTATGCTGGCAGCACAATCCAAAAACTTGCATGTGTAGATGAGTTTTGAGAGCCTTCAGGCTTCAGTGGGATCTGGACAGGTTTGCTGTTCGACATCGTTAATTATTGTAACTTTGTTATGACTGAAGGCAAAGTTTGCTGGAAATCAACAGCCAAAGACTGTACAAAGCAGAATTCAACATCTGAGCTCTGTGACTGCTGGAAAGTCAAGATTTACAAGCAGACTTTCTGTTGTTTACATTTTCCTTGACCAAAGTTGTCGTTTACTTCAGCAGTTAATGTACCACATACCTCTGAGCCAAGGCAGCGTGTCTCTCCTCCCTGCAAGAGAAATGAACTTTATGACAGAGAGGCTGATTTATTTATTTTTTTTTAAGTTACTTAAGTGGATATGGATGCAGAAAAATGTCTGAAGGGATTCGGTGTCTAAATACTTTGAAAAATCTGGTTGTAAGTGATTTGTTTAGGATTGCAGTGCAAGCCTGTGACAGATGCTTGAGCTGAGCTTTTAGGTAAGGTCTCAGTTCCAGAAGCATGCACTAATATTTGCCAATTTGTGCAATGAATTTATTTGCATCAGGTTCTAACATAGTGGAGATTCTCTTTTGTTTTGCTTTTAACTATGCAAAAATTAAGATGAAACAGCTTCTTGCCTGTTGCAACAAACCACCTCATTGCATCCTGGAAACTTATTTTGAATACAGTGTTACTAACTTTGCTCATTTTCTGAATATACACTTAACTCATTTGTTCTTTGACTTTGAGAGACTATGGCATGAGGTCAATACCAAGAAGTGGTCAGAATTTTAAATATAGACTAGAGACAGGGTCCTTGTTGACATTTGAAAAATCTGAGCTCTTCCATTAACCGTGTGCAGCACAGGTCAGCTAAAAATTAAGGCAGGATGGAAGTAAATTACTTCCTTCTTCATGCTTTAAGAGAAGGAAAATGAATCTGAAATGGAAGGTTTTTTTAACAAACCAGTCTAATAGGGCTGAATAAATTAAACTGTCAGACTTGAGCCATTACACATCTTTCTGTGTGAAGCATGGAAATTGGAGGCACAGACTGTGCATATTATGTTAATACTATTTACTCTACTTGGTATCCATGACGTATCCTGGTGAGTCTAAGCTACAACAGAATTATGCCTTGCAGAAAAGAAAGAGAAATAAGGTTAATGAAACAGCATCTTGGCACTATAGCTAAGTAAAACACATCTCTGACTAGAGTGCTGAACAGTATTTGGGGTATTCATGAGCTATTCTGCAGATGCTATGGCTCACATTAGCATGTAGAACACCAAATCATCCTGTCAAAGAACCCCTTTTTCTGGGCAACGGCGTAACAAGGCGTTGATTGTGATTGTTGGATTACAGAGTCTGTCTACTGAGATTCCTGCAAGATGTTACAATGACACAAAGGGCCAGATTCTTCTCCAGAATCCAGAAGTGCAACTTCCATAAAATATCTTGTTCCCAAAATATAAGGCAAGACTGTACATTCAGAAAGTGACTTTCTTCCTCATTTTGCTTAGTATTCTGGAGTGTCTTAAATGGTATTCTGATTCCACAGTAAAGCTTTTCCATTCCACCAAAGAGATATTTATCTTAAAGTAATTTACAGAAAACCTATTGATTCCTCTCAGGGTAGAGTCTCCCTTTGTCATACTGAGTGACATCCCAAAACCCGTATGTTTACTTGAGAGTAAGCAACTTCTTTTCAGGTAAAGATGAGACAATAAGTATTTTTGCCTGCTGTACATCACACTGACTTCAACAAAACAAACACCAGAGCACTACTGGATATTGAATCATTTTTTTCTGCTATATAACATAGATCTATTATAACAGAGAGTTGATACTGCAGGAGTGACTATCTCTAGGGCTGTGGCTAGCCTCCCATCCTCCATGATGCTGTTAGAAACTGGTTTTACTTTGTAAGTTCTTTACATTTGTTATAGAGGATAACATTAGTTATCTAATGTTATCTTAGATTGACTAATACCATACCTGTATGGATACAGAGGTGATGGTCATGCTCTGGTCTTAGCATCGTGGTGACACGTGCAGTGATTCTGCAGCTGCAACAGGAGCAAACTTACTACCTTTGCTTCAGGGTCAACTTCAAGAGTCACCCCACTGCAGGCCAATGACAAGCTGAAAGGGTTTTTATTACCTGTTCATGCTAACTGGCATGCTGTGCATTCACCCTGCTGTGTAGTCAGGGAGACACCATTGCTCAGCCCTACCACCAGAACAGGATGGACAAGAGAGATGTTTTCCTCCAACCAGCTACTAGCACTTGCTCCCAACTTCCCAGACCAATGCCCAGGGCTTCCAGAACAAGTCTATGGCAGCAGATGCTCTGCAGGGCAGCAGTGCCTTCTTCTGGTCATAGGAAGAATGATCTGATGCTGGAAAGAAAGTTTGTTTTCTGACCCTGAACAAAGTATAGAAGTGTTCTGAAAAGAGTGAAATGGTGAAAAAAAAAGCCATTTCAGAAACACTGAACTGTTTTAATTGTGGTGTTTGTGGAGTTTTCTCCAAAATAAGCAACAAGAGCCATTTCCCCCTGCTGAGTCCTCAGATGCATGGGCAGTCAAGGCTGTTACTGACTGTGAGAGTTCCAGTTAGGTCAACAGACTGGCTTAGAGATGTGAAAAAATACAAGAAGAGTGAACAAAATATTTTTAGTAATAGTAATGTGGTGAATGGGAGATGAGGAAAGGTGGGGAGATATTCCTGTGACTTTTAACAGGCCAATATGTCCCTAAGAGGCTGAAAACTCAGGAATTTGATCTCAGAACAACCAAAGTCACGCTCATTTCTGCAAATAGAGTATTTGATGCCAAAGAAATTTTTGAGAGAAGTTATGAAGCCAAGCACATTAACAATTTTCTTGCCCTTGGTGTGTGCAACTTGAAGGTTTTATTATGATGCGATTTGGAGGCGGATATTTCTGCTGAAAGAAAGTAGAATTTTCTAAACCATTGGTCACAGACAAAAAATGACCTAAAATGAAAGTGGAATGATGGCTCTATTGCAATGTAACATATAAGAAATCAATTTAAAAGGGATACAGAACATTATTTTGAGCAAATTCTAAAATGCATTTGATCTAATTAGACAAAAAGTGGCTAATGAAATTATTTGCATTTAGCACTGTGGAATGCAGTGAATTAATTTATACACGACACATTAATATTTCTGTTTAAACCAGCGTAACCTATTCTTAATTTGTTTTTCTGATCAAAATATACAGCTGTAATAAATTTGGGGATGAAAGGAAATTACCAAGTTCCAGAAGGCTGTTCAACAGCATGTTTTATCAAGTGAAAATTCGGGCAGAGCATCTAGAGATTCTAAAATATGAGTTCTTTTTATTAACAATAAAGGTAAGTGTGGTACTTTGTTGGAGTCAGATTCAGCAACAAGGAAGACAAGGTTTTGGCTGGATAAATGTAACACATGGAAAGAAGAAAAAGACTCAATTCTAATTAAAAAAGAATATAGATCCCAGGATACTATATTTGTTAAAAGACATGGAAAAATAAATGAATTTAGGTGACTACCTAATGAGAAACCAAGGAGAGAGACAGACTGTTAGGGAGACCTTGGATACTTGTTCAGTTTTATGACTTTGTGATGAATATGTTTAATATACACTTTGTTGTTTTTTGGCATTTTATCTTACAATTCCATTTGAACAGGTGGAGGGGAGTCCCCAAATCCATTTGGTAAGAAACATGTTACTGCAGTAGAGAAATATCCGAGGAAGAAATAAGATTATGCAGCATATGTGTCACTTAGGAGGTTACACTCTAATTAAATGAATTAATCCTAGGCAAGTTTACATAAGAAAGGAAGACATTGTGGATGCTCAGGGTGGTTCTGTGCAATGCTAATTTTATTGGACTTCATGCTTCTGTCCAGACAACATACGTGGGCTGTAGAATACAAAGCCAGTCTGGAAAAGTGCTGTGCATCTGCTCGTTTTACTCTGAGGACGTGACAAATACAGCTCCTGTTGGTCTTGAAAAGACTGATCTCAGTGGTTTAATGATATGAAACCCTGGAACTGCATAAATACACTTGAGGTGTTAAAATGTTTAAATCCAAATTACAGGACCTTTCTGTAATCTACAAATATTCCACTACCTAAACAGACCTCAGAGGGATGGAGAATGTAAAGGGAACAACTCTCCCTTGAAGGAAGGTTTCTGCAGCAAGCTGGCATTTGTGTTAAAATTGCTCTTTACCTCAGACTGCACCAACCTGACAAGCCTCACACCACTGTGTAAGACACAGCAACTGCTTATCGAGCAGGGAAAATGTCAAAAAGCAAGTGTCATTTATTTGCCAGGAATAAGGGAAAGGCACTCAACACTCCAATGGACTTGACCTGGGGCCCTTTAAATTTAACAAGTGAACTTTGCAAGTCCCAAGCGACTGCACCTTTGGGAAATCATGGGCAAGAATGAGCCACTTCATCAACCTCTCCTGACTATGCTGGTGCATTGGCAGTGTTCTGCTTATTATTTTCTTTCTAACCTCCATCTGGTGCTGGTAGCAGACAAATGCTGATGTTCTCATTTCCTTCTCTGACTGAAGATCAGTTTTACAAACTCCTGCATCCACTCACCACTGTGGTCAAAAGGGACCGTCCACAGCCATCACACCCAACTGTGCCCCAGAAAGCAAACTTTGGGCAAAGGGGCCTTGGGAAGGAAAGAACTGGGGGGTCTCCTCTGCCAGGAGGAGGTTTTGATAAAGGGAAGGACTCGGGACATTAAATAGGGATGGGGGGGACTCTTCCTTTGAGCTATCCCTGCATTACAGCGACTGGCATCTTCCAAGGAACTTTGGGTCTAATATCTTGCAAACACCCAGCAGCAGAATTGATTCCCTCAGCCGTCCTTGAAAATCCCAGCCACTAGAGATGTTATTTTTGGAGAAGGACAGAAATATTCTACCTATGTTGTGAATAATATCACTTTGAAAACAACACAAGGAAACCTTTCAGTTGATCCAGTGGTTGGCTTGAGGTGGTGGGGGGGAGTGTGGCTACAGTTTAGGGTCCCCTGAAATGTTTTGTGTTGATGAAAGTGAGTGTTGGGCCATACAAATGCCCATGAAGAAATGCCTGCAGTCTCACTTTTCCCTAGGTACATACAGCACATAAATATTTCAGCTCTAAGTGCTTCATCTAGCAGGGTTCCCTCCGTTTCCTTTGTGCAATGTGGTAGGCCAGAGGGATTTGTCCCAGGAAGCACTCAATGAATGATGCTGCTCTAAGTGATCTTTTGGATCTGTGTAACTTGGATTTATTTTTTTAAGTGTTATGATTATTTATTCTACGAGCCAAATTTATCTTGCTAGTCTGAGGCTAGAGTCAAGATAGGACTGAACTTTGACATTTTAGCCACATTTAATTTATAAACTTAAGGCTAAGTTTGGTGATTTTTATTATCTTAAGAAAATACAGGGAAGAGAATGAATACCTTTTATTGCTTTTTTTCTTCCCATAGATATTGAGATTCACCAAAGGCAGCAAAGCCTTAAAAGCTCCTACACAACAGCCTGTTCTACTCTGTTCCAAGAATATGTCATGTGGTTACATACTGAACAGGGCTGTGGGCAATAGGGCAGACTTAGCTGAGATGGCTGGAGAAAATGTTATCATTAGCTCTGTAGGAAAACAACATTAGGAGACAGAAAACACTTGTAGAGGCCAAGATGATTAAATCAGTACTTGCTAGTCACGATCACATTGCATGTGGTGTCCAAAAATATCAATGCAGTTATTGAAGGCAGGACCAACAAAGAGTGCAAGTGCCACATCTTTGAGGGAGGACAAAGTATTGGACTTATCCTCTCAGTTTTTCTTCCAGGCTAAGAAACAAAAAGGTTTGATTAAAGGAAATGATATCATGGCACTTTCCTAAGCAACATTCAACATACAGAACAAAAAGTTCAGCAGCAGAAATGAATCAAAACGTCAAGTAGATGTTGTTAGGAAGTCTAGCTTTTCCAAAAGCTTCCTCATGGTTTCCATACTAATTAACTGACAGGAGACAAACCTCTTTCTCTGGCAAATAACAGCACTTGAGCAATGGCCACTGTGAGCCACAAGGTGATGTGCCACCTTAGGTCCAGAATCAGTCTCTCTGTGGAGGCATTTCTGCCACTAAACACATCTGGGCACCAGATGATAAACCCATGTAACATTGGGCAGCAGCACTGGCACTCTACCTATGCAAAAACCTTTGTTGATGTAGATACACTGCGATTTGCCCATAAACTGGTAAATTTAAGAGCCCAAGAGGCACTGACTTGCTTGTGGCCACACTACCTTGTGTTTGGCTCCTGTAGAGTAGATTTTTCCTGAAGAGACCCCAATGAAGATGTCCAAATCAGAGCAGGCTAACTATTAAGGAATGTGGGCTCTGGTGTCTAAATTCACTTTTATGCCCTCTTTTATTTAACCTTTCAGTCCTGACCATGCACTACAGAGTAATTCAGTTGCATTATTCCAACCCATCTCACCTGCTACCTTTATCCCATTGTACTGTCCTACTTGGCATGTTACACACTGATGTTTATGTTACTGTTGCTTGAAAATAATATAAAAAAGGGACTCGTTCCTCACTGCACCACCACATGTATTATTTAAGATGATTTTTGTATGCATTCCCAGGTACAGAATAGTATATAAACAGATGTGTCAAAAACATCAGCCAATGGAAAAATAACAGCTGTCAGAAATAAATAAATAAGCGGGTTCTATAACAACATTTGAAGAAACGGAATCAGTTTCCAGGCAATGTTTTTTAATGTATCCATTACTAGTGATGAGACTCGGAATTCTTTCTACCACCGAGCAGTGAAATGAGCTGTACTGGAGCAAATGCAACAGGCACCAGAGATATAATAGGTATTGTAGCCTGTTGTGAAATGAGGTGGTTTCCTTAGCAATCAGAACGATGCCAGAAGAGTAGCCTTTCCTTTCTCTTGCTTTCTTTTCAGCAAATTCTCATGCTTACTGGCTTGCAGGAGGAATCAAATACCTACAATCTATCTTCAGCTGACGTGAACGGCTGCAAAGTGAACAGATTTCATACTGATTAGCCACTAGTAATTCTTATGAGTTCAGGCTCTGTTTAAAGTCAGAAAAAGTAAGGATTTTACTGTTAGTCTGCATACCCTGATTGATACCATGGGAAAACATTTGCACCCTGTAACTGGCACAACATTTGAAAGGGTGAGCACTGGCACAACCCCTACACAGAGTCCAGTTCTCAAACTGTGAGGTCAAACCAAATGCTCAAACCAAATTCTCAGATGTCATGCTTAAGTGGGTAAAAAGGATTCACACTACCTCCCCATCCTGACAGCCATTAGGAAATCAATGCCTTTCAGGTAGTAATTAATTTCTGTATTCTTATGTGGAGGCTTTTTATGAAAAACTATGCAGGATTTCTGAACACTTGACTCTCACAGGAGCCGATTCTCACACTGATACACAAATGCTGTTCTTGCAACATGAAAGAACTTTAAACTGTACACTTTTTATTCTCAAGGTATAAGAAAAACTTGTTATTCCCGAACAGAAATGAAATTTGTAGACATCATGTATAAATCCATAATACAGGTTTTTAAAAAATAAATGAGATTTTGTGTTAAAACAACTACATACAAATTTAAACATTCTGTATTGCTCTCCTCGAGAGAAGTAAACAAACCCAATCATCCCCCTGCGTGTCCCTTAGCTATAACTTGTTTGATTTAGTTATGAACCTTAGAGCACTGTGTTGCAGGATGTGCAGTGGTATTTATTTTTAGTAATGATCATAAAACATTCTGAGAGAAGCCAAGGTGTGCACAAGATAGATCTCTACCACATAAAAAATATATTCAACATTGAATAGATAATAAGCTCTGAAAAAATCTGTACCTTGTGGGGTGAATGGGACAAAGGACTAAAGTTGTTACAGGTAACAGTGGATGGTGCACAGAGCAGGAAAGTCACTCTGAGTTATGTCCTGAGTAGTATGAAGTGTTCATGGGCAGGAATAGTATTCTGCTTCCACGCTGAACATATGCAGTGCTAGTCTGATGCATTAAAAGCATCACTTAAATATGACCTAAGAGATTTTAACACCAGGAAATGCACATTTCACCATGAACTAAAAGTTCTCAAGAAACATGAGAAATTTAAGTTCTACTGAAATAATTACTATGGCTGAAAATTTACCCAGTATGTGAGAGCTTTATAATATTATGTTCTCTTTTCTGCCATAATGTGTCTGTGTGTGGCTAAAAGATGGCGCTTTAATGCCTTGTTGGGCAATGGACTGGATGGCAAACAAGTAAAGCAAATTGGCCCCTGAGCCTCTGAGACACTTAAGAAACAGTCCTGCTTTTGTGGTACAAAGTACAGATGAGCTTAATTTGAAAAGAAAGCTTTCCCATGAAAAACTGAGCCACAAAAATCCTAAGGGAAATGATCAGATTAATATTATCTCCATCAATTTCCTCTTTCCCTGTGTCTTCTAAACCAGCTTGGAGCAGACTCCACACTTTGATAAATTCACATGAAGTCATCAGGCTCAAAGCCTCTCAAAAGAGCTTGATAAAGAACACTAGGCTCTTGCCTGTGCTGCTTTTGAAAGGGTGAAGCTGAGAACAGCTCAGGCGTGTTTCAGGGGTTGCAAACATCTCTCATACTCTACAGAGAATACTGAAGTAAAGCATTTCCAATATGATATTTTAGCCAGGAGTTTCTAGCTGATAGAGTTTTTTCCTGAAGATGGACTTCAGCTTAGACTTCTAGGGCATGACATTTAAAAATCATAGCCCTTGACCCTTCCAGAATTGATTCACCTCCTTTTTGCAGGCTCTTATTCCACATGTTGAAGGCAGCTCTTGCTGCTTTTGTGTCACTTCATCCATCAGAGAGATTTCTCAGGTCGTGTCCACATGTGGATAGATTTTCTCCTTTAAAGGGGGAGAAAATAGTTTCGTTTTAATGGTTTCATTACATAGAAGACCAAAGTGCTCCCCAGCTCTTTGCTCTCCATAGGACTTCTTTTTCTGTTTAGCCATCAAAAATGACATTGTGACTCTTTATTTGATCTCTGATGGGGAGTATCTTGATGTGCAAGAAATAACACAAACTCTGTGAATGCTTTTAGGGATGTTTTTCCTCCACTTATGGTGTCTTTTTGCTTCCTCATACTCCCACACTCTCAGTTGTGTTGTTCATAGTTGTTGATACTGTGATACATACTTTTCTATGAGTCTATTAAATATTGATCAAAGAGATTTTTTTTTCTGTAAAACACAGACAATTCTATAGCTAGTGTTTTTTTGATGCTGTAAGACATAAAACACCAGCTTTCAGTGCTTTTTCCTCTGGCTCTTTATTTTACTTCCCCACATTACCCTTGCAATGGGGTTGGCTAAGAATTTACAATGTCATTGTTATATGCACCTTCATGGATCTTCACTCCTTCTCCTGACTGCCAGTCACCTGCTCTGCTTGCTCCATAGGTACTTCTGAAAGGCATCTACCTCTTCTTGTCATCTCTCTGGCTTTATGGCAGGTCTTCCTGACTTTACCCTCCTAGCTCCAGCTCCAAAGTTGAGTGTCCTGTCCCGGACAGTGAAAAGAGGCCACTAAACCCACGGTGGAGGATAGTGGCTTGGTGGAAGTGCTGTGGTTCCACTGATCAGGGGAGGATGCAGTGACCTGTGGCTCTAGCAGCTTTCAGAGATTATGGAAACACTTGTTCCCTTCCACAAAATTCCTTGTCAAGGTCTTTGGAGAGGAAAGAAGTTGAAGACAGGCAGAGGACAATGTGTTGAGGCACTCTTGATGCTGCTCTGGTGGCTAAGAAAGCAGAGCACTGCTGAAATGTCACAACCCACCTGTGGTGATGCATAAAAATTCCCTTTCTGCCTTCTCAAGCAGTTGGGAGCATCACGGGCGAGCGCTCGGCGGGAGTGTCGGGCGTTGCTCTCAGTGCTGATAGAGCTTAGATTGGGTAGTGGCATTTCCAGGTTTTCAGCTGAACCTTTAAATATCACAGCTGGTAGCATTTCTAGCATCAGTTGCTAAAACTACTGTGATAAACTCTTTCCTTCTTCTTTCTGCAGCGGATAAATTGAATTCCCTTCAGCTTGCTACATGCTGAATATTCAAGACCAGACTTCAAAAAGCTGTGTTGCTGTCTGAGCAGCGTAGACATGAAAAATATTCTGACTAATATAGGAAGTAGCTTCACCTTTCTGTCCTTGGCCATGATGTCCCTGCCTCCACATGTTGTAGCTGTGCACTACCACACGAGCTACCCAGTCTTTCACCCTCAGAGTTGCTATAGGTCAGTGCTAGGGGTTGTATACCATTAAAATACACTTCAGGTTGCTTTGATGTGTGCAGACCTATGGATATGGATTTCTTTCAAAAAACAAAAAGCTTTTCCAAGACCTAGCTCCTTCTGCTTCCCAGAAGGAGCTCACAAGGTAACCATGACTCAGAGCACAAGTTAGTTCCCAGTGCTGTTTAATGCACTGCATTTAGTAGGCAAAACTCAGACAAAACTCTGATTAGCCCAAAGCCATGGACCATTCCTGTCACATGGATTCTGCAGCTGCTCTGTTGAAAAATGTCTGCAACATTTCTTTCATGATGTAAACATTTGTCTGCTTGTTTTTGTATAAACTCTCACCACTTTGGCTGTGTTTAAATCCAGTTGAAGTGGGTACTGCCCCAGAGAAGGCCTTGGGAATGTGCTTTGATATCACGTGAGGAAGTTCAGTTTCAGGCCACACCAGTCCTGTGCTGAGTTGTGATCTGTAATATTGCCCTAGCAGAATAATCCTGCCTAGCAGAAGGATCCCATTAGGCTGTGATGCTTTTTACTTTCACCATGATCTCAGAGGGACAGTATTTTATATTCTCTCAGACTTCCTTAGGAACTAATTTATCTTTGCAGAGCTTGTCCTGCTCTTTGGAAGGGAGAGGTTCTTATAATTAAAAATCTGGCTAGGAGCTGTTCTGGGGAAAGATCTATCCCTCCAGAATGAGATTTTTTAATTTTGTTTTTTAGAAAAGTCTAAAGAACATGTTTTGTCTGCCTCTGTTTTTAAAAACACTTATCTACTTAACTACTATTCTCTGGGAGCATAGTACAAATGCACATGGCAAATTTTACCCCAAGTCTCCTATTCCAGGCTGAGGTAAGTGTTCTAATGAAGGGAGCAGCAATAAAGCATCAAAAAGCTTAATTTGAGTCAGATAAAGCTGTGCAGGTCAGAGAAGATGCCAGGTGGGGTAAAAGCAGTTTGGGAGAAGGAAGCAGCCATCAGAAGCAATGAAGCATCTCCCTTCTGGGCAACTTTCACAAGGGAGAAAAAAATTGAAAGCAAAGTCCTGAGTGGGTTTAGAGCAGTCCTTGAGTCCAGGACCTAAAAGTTAGAGCTGTATGTCACTGTAGGCACAAAGCCTTTATCTATCAGCACAGCACAGCACAGCACAGCACAGCAAGCTGCCTGTACGTGAGCAGGGTCCTTCATCTACAGCCAGGCACCCTGGATTATTTCTTTCCACATGCAGGAACATCATTTTGACAATGGAACCCAGAAACTGAACCATAAAATGTATGTGTTGAAATGCAGAAATAAGCTTTTCCCAAATTAGATAAATTGCAAATGGGCATGAAGGGGAGCTGATTTTCTACATGACTGAATATCCAGTTTCAGGAAACTAAAGAGGATGAGGCTTTTGCTGGGTAACAGGATCCCAACAGAAGTTGCTAGTTCATGAAGACTGCAGTGAACCGTATGGTTCATATGGCCTTGTTGTCTATGAATCAGGATGTTACAATCTGCTCAGCTTTCTTCAGTTGTTTGTTTTTAAACTCATGGCAACAATGATGCATCAAATTAGCTCTTAGATCTAACACAGTTTCCTAACCCATAAGGGTGAAAAACTTCTTTCCTCTAGCAGTGGTTTGCACAGAGATGAAACATGCCAACAGAGCAGATAAGCAGATGCTTTCATTGACATCCCGAGGCTACAGAAGGATTATCTCTCTCTACCTAAGTCAAACACACTGCAGTGAAACAGCATTTCTGTGTATAAACACTGAAGTGTAAACCAAAGGCTGCTCTCACCCCCAAAGCAGCTGAAGTGCAAAGCTAACTTAGCTCTGCATATTGTGGACTGTGGGTCCTTAAGAGTTCCTTCCCAAATTAAAGTTGCCTGGACCCATTCCATTGCAGTGGTGATAACTGCAACCAAATATCCCATATTATGCTCTTATGCTGTATTACATGGTAAAACAGGTGAGCTGTCTGCTGGGAATGGTTCTTGGCTTATAGTATCTCCTAAACTATTCATGGAAACTGTGAGAGAAAGTGCAAATCAGACAATGCCAAAAACATGCCAGACACCCTTCTGATGTTTCAAAGGGTACAGATGATTTCAGTTCCTGTGCCTGGGAACACTCCTCAGTATCATTTCACTTCCTAGAAGAGAGGTCTATGTATGAGTTTATTCTTTATGACCTATAAATGTATGTTTTTAAGAGAGGCTGGGGTTACACACAAATTGTTATACTGAAATTTAGAGCAGCTTTTTTTATTCCTGGGCGACTATTTAAATGCTTTACTACACTGTCTCCAATGCCTAGCTCTTTGCCTAAAGTTTTCTGGAAGCACAAACAGATGTAGAGGGTTTTGTTAGCAAAGAAATTATCACAGCTTACTAATGCCATGTAGTTTCTGAAGGGAAGTTTACAGTCCTCATTATTGGATGGATGGACACACATACTGAGACAGCTTTTTCTGTTTCCTAACAAAGCCAGTGCACAGAGCAGTTTCAAGTAATTTTGTTTATGTTTTCCATGCTGTCTTGATTTCTATTACCTTGCATACTTTGGATGCAAATCTGCTTTAGCAAAGCAGCAAGATTAAGTAATAGGTAGTAATAGGTACAGAGAAACAGGTGGACCTTGAGAAAAGCTAAATCTGAGCTGTTGTGAATCCTCGAGCAAAACAGACCCTTTATCCATTAGGTTCACAGCCTTCCTACAGGAAAGTACATATGTTAGTCTCAGGAGGGCTCTGATACTTTCCTTGCTAGCAGCAACATCATGCTGTGAATTACAAGTAAAAACATAATTAAAGTGGAATGTGAAACTACACGGTTCACACAGTGCTGTTGTATATATAACATCAAGCTTTCTCTGGACACATCTAGAAAATGCCACGGAACTAAAATGGAGCTAAAACACAGGCATACATTCATATCTAGGAGGTATTTTAAATGGATCACTTACTTGAGTACATAAATATATCATGTTTTTCTGCATAGAAATTTAAGCATACCTGCATGTCCTTGGCTGGGTGAAGTTATGGTTTCCTCATTCTCCATCAGCTTCAGCACTGTAGACCAAAAAAAAAGAAAGCACAGTTTGTCTTTAAGTCCCTACTGAGGGCATTAAACTATGCCAGTGCACTGCAGAAACACTGAAGTTATCTTTGTTACTATTCAGGACGTGACATGGAATGAAAAAGGTTTCCATATACAGCATGTGTTGGTGTTTATATTCTGATCTCACTCAAATCTGTGGCAAAATCTCCATTCATTTCACTCAGGCCAATGCACCAGCCAGGGGATCATTTGGAAACAGTTAAAAGAACACAGCTGTAATGATTAAATCTGGTTTCATTCACCTCAGCTGGTACCCACCACCTTATCTTATGATAGAACTTAATAGAGAAAGTAAGAAATGTTCATTTTAAGTAAAATAATCAGATCCACATAGCTAAAGGAACTGTATAATTAGTCATTCTGAATAGCTACCACTTCTGCTAGACTAGTTTATAACTGCAGTGACCAGAAGCCCAAATATTAGGTGACCATCCCTTCAAGAAACTTATTTTGGGGAGTCTGTACTGAAACCACACCCATGCAGATGAATTCAGAGAGGTCCAAATGCTCCAAGTCCAACATACAGAGTCAGTCAGAGTCCAGTCTGGTAACACAATAATCACTTTATCACGGTGCACACACATACCCTGCCCAATTTACTCTGAGATCAGCCCAAAGGGTGGTCCCCAAACCCTCAAGACCTGCAGCAAACCTCTAAAGCATGCATGCAAGGACTCTAAGGAAAGAAAAAGTCTCTTAGGTGGCTTAAATTACTTAACTAGTTGAAAAAGCTCTGAGCTAGTGGCTCTGAGCAGCAAGTGGGAACCCCCACTTCCCTTAATCTTTCCTTGGGTCCAGTTTTGGCCATAGAGAGTTAACAGATGAGGTCCACGCATTTAAGTAGAATAAGTGCTGTTGGTAAATTGTGAGTGTGTGTTGTAAATGTGGGCAGGACTGCAGCCAAAGTTGGGAAAAAAGGATGATTTCAGCAATCTCACTGGGGCTGCACGCAGTGTAACGACAAAAACAATTTAGACAGTGGCAGTGGAAGGGTTTTATTGACTAGATAGATCATGTTGTACTGTTCCCATGTGGTCCTGGAAGCAGACCATCAGCCAGCTAACCCAGCTAGCAGCAAAGAGTAACTCAGATTGGATTTAATGAGATATATTTGAAGTACATTCACAACTAGGTTCAACACACAGGCTTTTTTGTTTTCCCCAGGCTTCTGACAAAGCCTGTGACCAGCTGTGAAAGTTAATTGTATGTTATGTTGTAATTGGCTGGGGCTGGCAGAGAACCTTTAGCCTATGGTATATTTTTGTCCCTTGGCAGCAACATAGAAGGAGGGAAGGCTGAATTTCTTTTCCCTCTGGTTTGATAGATCACCAGCATGGCAGCGTGCTGGGATGTGTTTTTATGGTGCAGGGAGTTGCAAACATGCTTTTCAACATTTTGCCTTTTTGCATCCATAAAGCAGAATACAAATTCTCAAGGGTTCACTTGCAAACACATTTAACTCAGGTAAATCCTGCAATAGTCCTCGCCTAGTTTACCACTCTGGTAAACACTGAAGGAAATTTTCTATATTCTTTCATAGCTTTAAAAAAGGCTTGTTTTTCTTCTCCAAGACATCACTTGCCTTTTTATTTTTTTTTTCTGCTCTGGTGATTTCACTTTGAATTCCAGGTAGTTAGCCTTTGCACACCTTATAATCCTTTAATAATAATATACAACTGTAATACTCATCTACTGCAGTTAAACACCCGGCAGTATTTGCATTCTAATCCATTCTATTTGGGTTTTATTGGTTGAGCTTTTTGAAATCACAGTGGACACTTGGAGTGGTCTGTTCCAACAACAATTATTACAATAAAATGATTTGTTACAACCAGATGATTTAAAGGCTCCTTTCCCCTGGCCTTGTGCGTAGTCCCTGCTGCAACTTCCTGGAGACTACTCAATCACATCAAAACCAGAAGACCAGTTAAGTTTTCTTTTTCATGGAGTTTATATCAAGAATGTGCTTAGGCATTGTTTATCTCACAGAGGTTTATCAATTTGATTCTTCATTCCTGCAAGCCCCACAGATCAGCAGGTCTTGCTAGAATGAGTGGGACTGAATGGAGGAATGGGCACACTGCAGGTATTCATTTCTGTTTCAGGGGCACTTGTTTTTTCTCTTGCCACAGTGACATTTTATTATCAAACAGCAGAAAGACAGAATTGTCTTTTCCTGCTTCCCAAGACCCCTAACAGATCGAGTTCAATGGTCACAAAACAGTAATTACAACACTGTGATATGACAGTTATAAGCTATTTGAATTGAATGCCCTGAAGAATGTCAAGACATTTCACTATGAAGGTATCCATTTAAAAACGATTTTAACCTGCCCCTTCCAGATCAGTAAGTGATCAGCTGAGGGGCTTTACAAAATAGCATGTTCAAAATGATCAAAGGCAGAATAAAATCAGCCCCCCCCAAACCACAGTCACCTGATTTAAGACTTAAACCCAACCCACAACAGCAGGTTTCTGGTTGCGTTTTGAACCTAAGCTGTGTAGTCATCAGTTTGATCTAAAGTGGATCCTATTAGACTGACTCAGGGTTTGTCTGTCTGACTTTGGCTCTGTCTGTCTGCTTGGCCTCTGCAAAACTATTTAAGCATCTGTCTCACAGGGCTGGGCTGAGCTGCTCTGGGCAGCGTTGGGGTTCCACCCAGAAGATGTCACTTCTTGGTCTAATTTGGTTTCCAAAACACATCATTTAATTAAGCTGGTGCAGCTTTAGGAATCAAAAAAAAAAAAAAGGCAGCTGTGAGCTGGAGCTCTGCCTGGAGGTGGCAGAAGATTATGGCTTTTGGGGGGACTTCGGGTCAAATTCAGAACAGAAATAAGCACAGAAAGAAGTGCCTTGAGCTGAGATCACCAGCACTGTGGGCACCTTGGCATTCCTCTGTGAGCCAAGCCCTGCAGGTAGCTCTACCCACATACAAGGTATGTGGTCCAGTCAGGATCCAGATGGATGGTGTATTTCAGGGATTTCAGAGGAAACTTTGGGGTATAGAAAGGAAGGGCAAAAAAGGTAGGGAAGAAAGTCTGTGGGGCTCACAGGAGCTGTGTTTTCAGCAGCAAGCAAAGCATTTCAGGATGGGAACTACACAGCCACATGAGGTTTCCACACCAGCACCAGTGGGGATCTTTACAGGGGCACTTATTTGGTGGGACAAATCTAAAGCTTCTCATTTGAGCAGGTCAGTGCAGAAACCTGTTGGACTGGCTGGAAATCCTTTTTGAGCACCCTGCCACCTCCTCAGGGTGGCTACAGCCTTTCAGCAGGTGGCACTGCCACTGCATCTGTCCCAGACTGAAGGACTCCCAAGGAGGGATCCCTCTTGCCATGAGAGCTGCTTGTTAAGCGAATGGGCTGCTGCTGATAAGGGGATGCTCTGTGGCTGCCAGCCCCTAGATTGGGAAAGTAATTCATCTTCATCCCTGGATGAAGTTAATACAAATCAGGGCTTCGGAGGGTGATAAATTACTCATTAAAAAGTTACACTGATAGTCTGGTCCTAATAAACTTTAGCAATTCTCATCCACTGTGATGCTGCTGCTGCTTTCCCAAAGGAGGCTGATAAAATGATAACGCTGCTCCTGGGGAAATGATCCTCTCACAGTAATTCATATGCAACACTTCACTACAGATACCTTTTCATATACGAAATATTATTGGATTGTATATTTCCTGTGACTGATTTCTGCTGGCTGGCAGACCCTCCAAGTACATCCCTCGCTGTATCTTGACTTGTATGCTACTTAAGATTTATCTCCCCTTTGCATGATTTTTTTTTTTTTTCTTGTCCTAAAGATTTGTAGTTTATAATTTCCTAGATTCCTTCCCTCTTTCCCTTTTCACCATCAGCTCCTGCTGCTCACTCATGGCAGTGGCTGGTTCTGCCTCCTTTGCACTTGCTTTGTGGAGGTGCAAAATTCTTCTTTAACATCAGTGAAGCTTCAAAGGTGCATTATCTCTACTGGATCAGGATCAAGCACTCTATGGAGATGTCTATCCTTGATGTCCACCTAGAAGCTTTGCACAATATAGGGCATGCTCCAGTTTTTGCAAATAAAATGAGTTTTTGCACAATCACATCTGCCCTGGCTGCAGCCATAACATCTACCTGGGTTTAACCTGCCCATTTGATTGCCTTAGCTTCTTAGTCATAAAGGAGAAATCCAACAGTTGCCAAAATTATCGCTTTAAAATTGTGAGTTGGCATAAAATGTTAAGTAATTTATATGGTCATAAGAATTTAATCTTGAATGTAGCTTTAGAAACCACTCTGAGCTAAGTGCAAAACTGTCAATAAAGCAACATATTGGGGGTTTATGCTGCTTAAAGCCTATGAAATATATGAGCAAGTACCATCAAGGAATGACAGAACTGGTGTTTAATGTAACAACACTGTGACTATAGATTGCACCCGTAGGATAAATTATAAAATGGTGTTAAAAATCAGATGGATCATCAAGGAGAAGAAGAAAAAAAGTCCAGTTTATTTAATAATGAGCTATTCCAAACAGAATCCTATGTAACCTTCCTACAGTGGCTACCTAACCTGCACATAGTATTTGCAGTTTCAGTGCCTACAATACTGTGTAAGTATCATATATGAGCAAATGATATAATCTGTGCCATAGAAAAATTGCATTTCCTTTAGTATATTTCGTATTACTAGATCTTTCAGCAACATTTCAAGTTCCAGAATGAAAAGTCAAATAACATAAAATAAAGATGTCATGAAATATTCCAAAAAATCTCTCTCTTGAGCTACAGCTTCACAGTGGGCTTCTTCTAAATTCCATAAAAGGAGTGATTTTTATTTTAGTGTTCTGCTTCCTCTATTAAATGAGGAAAGAAGAGGAGTCACCATAACAACTGTGCTACCACCAAGAAAAGCAGCATTTTCTTAAAGTGATACATCTATCCAACATGATAAATATGTATTTGGGGCTTGTTGTCATAGATTAATGGTAATTGCGTCAGTGTTGCCACAACAAAAGCAAATTAAGCAGGCCAGCATCTTGTGTCCCAGCACCCCCAGGGCCTCAATTCTTCCTTCTTTTTATTTTCCTCACCTTGTTTGCACTTAACCAGGTATATTCAGCAATATTTCCACATAGCACTACATAGTTCTAATGTTTCTGAGTTTTTTTCCTAGTGAGATACCTAAAATAAAACTACCTGGTGCTGACAAAGTTTAGCAGAACACAGAAGCAGTTTCTTTTGTTTCAGGTGGACCTGGATTTCTTGGGCTATCTGCCTACATGGAAAGGCTGTCCTACCTCACCAGGCATTTTTGGGCAGGTGAGGATGTCAAGACTTGAAGCTTTGATGCCATGTTCATATTCAATATCACTCCTGAGCTTTCACCTCATTATCAACACCGTTTCCTTCCTCCCATTACAAGGAAAACAACATTTGTTATAAATAAGAAAGCAATTATATCACAGTTGGAGTATTCCCTAGTTTATTCCTAAATTTAAGTGTAGCTGGGTAGAATAATTACAACAAAGCAGTGTTGGTAAACACAACTGATTTCCATATGATGTCTCACTCCATACATCCAGAGAGCTGTCATAATCCCCTGTGGTATTTCCACTCACAAGATTATGTGTGTAATAACAATAGACCTTTTTTATCCCTCAAGCTTTCCATTTAGCCTCCCGAGGCAGATAATATCTCGTAGCTTGTCGGCGTGACAAGGAAAATGCTCTAATCAAACACTCCTGTGGGCCATTATTGTGCATAATAACAGGGCCTTTCGATGGCTTTATCAGACGTGCATCAGAAGGTTCCCTTTCAAAAAAGGAACCAATTATTTTGGTTTAATGCCAAGCTTTAGGATATACATACGTTCAAGAGACTAGAAACCAGGAGGTGAAATGAAGGGACAAAAATTATTGTGTCTCTGGTGACACATGGTAATGTGGTTTAAAATATACACTGGGTAAATGGAAAAGTTCTCTCACCTGTCCCCAGCAGCTCTAGGGAGGGTCTCCTCCCCTTCTACTCTGTCCTGGTGAGACCACAGCTGGAATACTGTGGCCAGTTTTGGGCTTCCTAATTTAAAAGAGACAGGGATCTACTGGAGAGAGTCCAATGGAAACTATGAGGATGATTAAGGGTCTTGATCATCTCCCCTATGAAAAAAGACTGAGGGAACTGAGGCTGTTTAGTCTTGAGAGGAGAAGGCTGAGAGGGGATCTTATTAATGTCTGTAAATATCTGAGAGGTGGGTGTCAAATGAAAGGAGCCAATCTCTTCTCTGTAGTGCCCAGCAACAGGACAAGGAATAATGGGTATGAACTGGAGCATAGAAGGTTTCACCTCAACATCAGGAGAAACTTCTTCACTGTGAGGGTGACAGAGCCTGGAATGGCTGCCCAGAGAGCCTGTGGAGTCTCCTTCTTTAGACACTTTCCACACCCACCTGGATCTGTTCCTGTGTGGCCTGCCCTGGGTGACACTGCTTTGGCAGGGGGTTGGACTTGATCTCCAGAGGTCTTCCAACACCTATCATTCTATGATTACCAGGGTTTTCAGCATGATTTCCAGGGCTGGAGCTGGGAGCTGGTAGTGTGCAAACATCTGCAAATATTATATCCCTCAAAGTTTAAAAGCTGCCCAGAGCTGCACCACTTCATGGTGTGATTTTCTCAGGACTTGCAAGCCAGAAAGAAAAGACTGGGTAGAAGAAGACAGTGTGCCAGCTCCCTCCAAGGAAAGCCTGAAAGAGCCCTGTGTAGGGTGTTAGGTGATCCAGCTGAGCTGGCTCTAGCTGCAGAGGTGGTCTAGTGAGTTCCTGCAGTTGCTGAAAATCTGTGTTTGCAAATATATGCTCCCCATTCACCCACGAAAATCTTCACATGCTCTAATTTTGCTTGCAGGTGAAAGAAGCAGCCTGGGGAGTATACTGTGCTCACCCCAGGTGGAGGCAACAGCAGAAATCATTTCACAAAGCAGTGAAATTACATCAGATTGAAGCGTGAGCTAAGGGAGATGGGGCTGGTAAAGCCTTTGGAAGAGCCTGTCCTTGCTGTTGTAAAGATTTCTTAAATAAAGGTTATTTTTTTTTCCCAATCTCTCTACTGTTCCTCAGACAGTTTCTCTATTTTCCTGTACAAGAAAACAGTACAATAGTTCTTTAACCCTGCAATAAAATATATTTTAGGAAGATCGATATACTCTTGTATTTTTTTAGTACCTGTTTGTTTTCTCTTGGATGTGACCTTTGGAGACTGTCTAGTCCAAACCCTATGCTCAGAGCACGATCAGCAGCTGCCCAAGGTGTTATTGAGTGGGGATTTGGGTATTTCCAAGGATGAAGACTTCACAGCCTCTCTCTGGAAGAGATTGGCTATATACACACAATTCATGGCAGCCTGTCTTCCTGGACAGAAGAGCAGTTTTCCTGTGTGTAACACTCCCAAGTGCTGAACGTTATTTTTCCAATCCACACATAAAAATATCCCAGTCAACCTTGGTTTCTAGTTCAACAGCACATGGTTTGAAAAGAGTCTGTCCCCTCTCCTCACTCCAAACTCCCTTCAGGTAGCTGTAGAGAGTGATAAGGTTTCCCTTCAGCTTCCTCTTCTCCAAACTAAACAACCCCAGCTCCCTCAGCCACTCCTCAGATGACTTGTGCTCTTCACAGCCTCATTGCCCTTCTCTGGACACGCTCCAGTGAGGCAGCATAGATGACTCTTCTGAAATTCATTCAAAGGAAGCTCTTATAAATAATTTCCACACATTCCAACCTGAGCACATATCAGACTTCTGGGACTGACCCAACCAACTGGTGCAGCTGGGGAGACATTGACAAGGTTGGTGTCGCAGCAAAAATGCCAACCACTGCGCTTAGTGTAACACCCCTGGCAGGTGGATTCATCCACAATTTGGCAACCATCTTTTGATAATGTACTCACCCTTTCCTCTGAGCTGAGGTGCAGCCATGATAACCCAGGAAAGAAGAGTGATAGCTTCAGCAAGTACAAATGCAACCTTGAACAGCTTAATTAAATAGGGAAGGTGATATTCTTTCCAGTCGCACGAGACAATATCCACACTGCAATGAAAACAGTAGTAATAAGCCATTGTATTCAACAGGACAAGCTCATCAAGAAAATAATCTCTCTCTGTCACGCTTTGACACTTTTGGAAACATAAATTGGTTATGATTAACTCTAGAAGCATTGCCTTGCCTTTTGCCAAGCAGATGAGTGGATTTAGGAATTCATCCAGCAGAAAGGCAGCCAAGGGCTTTGCTACTGCCAACAAATACTCTGCAAGTTCCTCCACATCACTCTTACACTTGACCTCACCTCTGACCTGCAGCAAGATCTCCTGATCCCTCTCCCTCTTGTTGGTTTTTTTTTTACTTGCCAGATACTCTCTAGGTTTGTTAGAATTTGTTTCCTTGTTTCACTAAAGAGCACTGCCCAGGGATGACGTTGGAGCCAGCAGATGGATTTTGGTCATGGTATGATGCAGAGATGTGCCTCCCAGCACAGCAGGCAGGAGTGGGCTTGCAGATGCAGACTGTGGCAAGAGCTGCTCTAAGCACTGCCTCAGCCTGCAGCTGGGTGCTGTCGTCAGGATGGAACCCAGGAGCTGGGACTCCTAAAGCCAAACAACACCTCAAAGAAGCCAAAAGTGCAGGGAGCTGACTAACTAGCTTTTTATGTCCTATTTTTCATGATTAAGTGTGAGTAGCTAATAATACAACTGACCCAGAGCAACACAATACTCTGATTTCTTTAATCATGATTCTGGCAGAACATAAATAAAAAAACCCAACAACTCACTTTGGCTCAATGTCACATATTTCTCTCTTAAAATCAAGCAGCATTTCTAAAGCCAGTACCAGCTCTGAGCACACCCACTGCAGCTTTGGAAGGATCCTTTCTCCAGGAAGACAGCACCTTCAAAACTTGTACTTAGGTCTTTTGTTACCCCTGGTGCCCACCCTCACATTTTTCCTGTTCCTTTATTTACCACTAGCACAACTAATTAAGCTTTAGCTTGGTTTTGTGCCCTACCCATGCCTTCTTCTAATATAAATTCCAGTTCCAAAGCCTAACTTTTCCTATCCTACACACTGCATGCTAAGTGCAACTTATTCACATTCACCTTTGATAATGTGACCTGAGCTGGGGGAATAAAACCTCCAGAGATTTGTGATTGCTACTCCCTCGTTTTTCCCTCCAGCTGTGATTGCACAGCTTCAATTGTCAATAACATTTTCTTCTCTGAGGTACTGCCTTTGATACACAACCTGAACTTGTGATTCGTCATCTTTCTGATCATGACAACATAGTCTCTCTCCAGGGCATTTGGACTATGAGTTTCTAAGATCTTCCCAAGATGGGGGCTATTTTTAAAATAACAAAATGATTGCTTCAAAAATTGCTCAGATGTCGAAAACCTGAAAAAAAAAATAAAATAGATCTGGTAGAGGCAAACTTGCATTAGGCTGGAAAGGAAAATCATGTTAGCAACGTTTGCTTCTGCAGGTTTTGTCAGCATTTGTGTTTCCCAGGGAAACACTAACAGTTTAAGTGCAGGAATTCATAATTTTCTGAAACCTCAGTGATAAATATGACAACTGACGCTTAAGGAATATCTATTACCCGACCCAAAGGAGCTGTTTTTGTCCTGAAAGAGACCATGCAACCACTAAAGCTTTATGGCTTCTAGTCATTAATTTATTTTCCACCTTCTCCTTGAGGGACAACAAATAGAGCCCTATTACCAAGAGGAGCAGCCTTTCCTTGGGATGACAGATAAAGAATTTAATAATTTGCCTTGAGGCTTTGTCAAACATTCCTTATTGCTGTGATGACAATGAAATGGCAAATAGGTCCTCAGAGCACTAAGTTCATTTTACTTATTTGTTTGCCTTGGTAAGGAGTGACAACAGAAACTGATAGTTTTTAAACTTTGACGTCAACCTAAGCTAAAAAATTACCCATATTTCACTGGGAGAGGGGCTTTTTCCAGAAAGCCTGCCTGTCAACACTGCTGAGAAGGGGAAAAGCTCTGAATGTAAGAGGGCACACTAACTTTCTCACAGTAAATGTCCCCTTCAAGTGTCTGTACCCATAACTTGTTCACTAAAGAGAAATATTCTCACTCCCCAACAGGCACCCAGCTCCTCTGTGCACAGCAGCATGTACACTACATGCCCAGGCACTATGGTCTGGGAGGCTGGATCTTGCCTCAGCTCTGTCTTCCAGTCTTTGCTAACCACCACTCACCCCATTTGTACCCTGCTTCATCAATAAATGTACATTAAAGGTTTGTAAAATAATTCTGGATCGTTGATGTACAAATGATGTGTTTTTGTACTCTGGAGATGTGTGTGAACTGCCCCACTGAGGTTTGCCCTGAATCAGTGGTAGCTGCTGTGGCCAGGAGTGCTCCCCCAGCCTTTTTCTCCCTCCCTTCTTCTCTGGTGCTTGGAGGTAAGGTGAGGTTTGCCAGCTTCTTGTGTGTTTCTGACCTGCAAAAAGCAGCTGAAGCTCACAAATACCAAGCCTTGTGCTCAGGCTGTTAGAAGAAACTGCTTCCCATGGCTGTTTCTGAGGTCATTTGGGAGGAGAGACTTCATTGGGAGGGAGAGCTGCTTCAAAAGCCATCGAGTTCATCCTTTGGGAGCACTGCTATCTGAGGGAGTCTGAAAAGAGAACAACAGATCTTCTCCAGTCAGGCTCTGGGCTCATGTTCAGACACAAACCATAGCCTGAGACCAAACCAGAGCACTGAGAACACAGCCAGGTTCAGGAAAACAAAATCAAAATTGGCTACAAATGCAGACCTGAGGATTGTAGCTCAGAGCCTGTTTGAACACAGGCTTCAGTCCTTACAGTTCATTGCATCATGAGCCAGCAGATCCCAGGCAAGCAGCTGCAGGCTGCTGCTGAGCACACCAGGTCAGGATCTGGCAGAGGGACAGGGGCAGGACTGGGTTCTGCCATTTACCAGGAGCCCTTTGTGCACAGGGTGCTCTCCAGGCATCCTGAACTCCAGTGGAGCCTGCTGGGTGCCCTGGCCAACCAGTGTGAGTCAAAAAAAGGCTTGGCAGGCTCAGCTCAGTGCTGGCTCCTGCCCCCAGAGTGATCTCACGGGAAGAGCTGAGGAAAACTGCTCCCAAAAAAACAATGGGATGCTTTTTCATGCAATCTGATTTTCCTGAGGAACTAGAAGCACTTGGTAGGGTGAATTATTGCTGTAAGAGGGCTTGTGCAGGTGGACAAACACTTCTATCATTTGAAGTGCACTTGAAACTCTGTAAAATACAGACAGTAATTGTTCTTTCTTTTTTTAGGAGGACAAGACACTATTTAGTAGCTGGCAGGTCTTGCAATAGCAAACTGGATGCTGTGTTCTTCACTGCCTCACTTCAGGCACTTTGCAAGGGAGGAGAAAGCTGCTCTTCTGTGTTCCTGATGACTCCCCAGCACATACCCTGGTGCTACATATGTCATAAATTTAAGAAAGTCTCGACCTGCAGGAGTCACCAAAATCACAGATGTGATGTCTGTGTCAATCCAGTCATTTGCAATTAACCTCTTTAGGCAGAAAGGTGTTTTACAGCTAAAACAGACACTGCTAAACAGCCATTACAAGGCCTTTACCTGCACCCTAACTGTGATATAAACTATAAATCAAATGCTGAACACTGTCATTTCCCTAAACAATTTTTAAGACCCCATATTTTTTAGAATATGTGCTTAGAGATTTTGGTAAATTTTTGCACAGTGGCAGAGGTTGTTATTTTCAATGAACCTGGAAAAGGGAAGAGCAGATTTGTAGTCTTGAAAGTTGTCCTCTGGTTTTCCTACTTGGTGAGTCTGATCCAAATCAGTGTTTTTCTGCTGCCTTGGGAGAGGCTATGACAGGTGCTTGCTGACAGCATCAGTGTCTTTGAGCTAAGCTGGTGTTTATTTGTGGTAGATTTTAACTAAGGTGGAAGCCTCAGTGCTCACCTCAACACCCAGATATAATCCATTAAGCAGTGATAGTTAAATTAAGCCAGGATTCTGATGCCTCCTTCCAAATGTAGCTTGAGATGAACAGTATTATGAAAGAGGATGGTGCCTGCCAGGCACTACTACACTAATTAGTACACACCCATGGCTATCACTACCATTATGTGGAAGTCCAGGGAACTGCCTCTGGGAATGAAGAATGAGCACAGCAAAACTGAAAACCCAAGTTCCAGGAGAGTCAGCCCCAGCAAAGTCTTTTCTGAGCTTACAGCTGAAATAACAGCAATGACCCGTAAACAGGCATTCATCAAGTCAGCAGATTTTGCTCAGTGAGAGTAATTAGCTCCTCTGCCAGCTTCCAGTCTGCTCTGGAGTGGTGATTGGCACACCCAGATCCTGACCAGATAATAAATTAGCTTTGCTGTGGATGCTTGGATGTGTTAGAGAGAGAAGGGCTCTGTTAAAGCCACTTAGGGAGATGTCTCAGTTCCATGGATGGCAATGGGATGCTTTCCATTTGTTCTTATGAAGCTGGGATTTTGTCTTCAGTTTTACTCACCTCCATTCTCTCACCACAAGCCTAATCTTCAGAGGGTTCTGAATATCTGTCATTCAAGTGGCTGAAGGAAATGTGCTGGGGGTTTTTTGCACAAAAAACATATTTTTCATGGCTTCTGCTAAAGCCTGAATTAACCTGACACATTCAGGTATCTGCACCTGAAACAAGGGCCAGCTCTAATTATTGGGTCTATCTGCAACCTGCCTGTAACATGGAGGAAAACTCATGGGATTACACTTCCCCCATGTATGAAGTTACTCACAGGTACCTTTACTGGACTAGTCCCTCAGTTTACTCCACCCTAAAGCATACTCTCATGGTAAACCACAACAAAAGACTCCATTTGATGCTGTGTTTTGGCAACCAGGGACAAAATAACCGTCAAAGCATAAAAAGGAAGGGAAAAGAGAATAAAAAGACAAATATTTACCTTCTGTGGGGCATATTCACAAAGGCTAATACTTCTCAAAAGCAAGTAGTAATCCTGAGTGCCCAGTTTAGGGCTGATGAAAGAGATCAGATCTCCAGAGGCCCTATGCTGAGCACTGTCAGACTCCTTGAGAATTCTGCAGTTGGGATCTGAAAAGTTAAGGAATTCAAAATAATTTGTTGCCCAGCAGAAATATTGACTGATATTCTTTAATTCAGTCTCATTCCTAATTTTCAAACCTCCAGCTGGGTTTATTTTTAGAACTGTTCCATTTCATTTCAAGTGTTCCTCTCCCAATTTCTTGATCTCCTGCTCTCTTGGCTTCTTTCAGCAAAGGGAAATCTAGATAAATAGCAAGGATGAGGGAGCTCCTTTCACATGCAAGAAAACACAGGCTGTTGACAGTGTCTTCAGTGACTTCTGCATGTTTCTCTCCTCCTTTTGCTACTGCTGTTGTTGAAGTCCTGCTGTGAGCAAGCTGGAGGAGGAGGTGCCTAAAACACAATCCACATCTCTAATTATTGTGCAAGATGTCAGAGATGACAGAACTGAATGGAGGTGGCTCCTACTGTCGAGTGCCACTAATCTGCAAAATGCTGTTTCCCCAACTGTAATTCTGATGTATCAAAGAGTTTACAATTAAATTACTCAAATCCAAGGTCTTCTTTCTACCTCTCTTGCAGCCAGCAGCTTATATGTGTACATGAATCAGATAGTGGAGCTGAAGTCAAAGGCCTGAGTCTTGCAAAAAAAAAAAAGGTATTCAAGGAGATTAAATCTTCACAAGACAGAGGCCTGACTGGAAAACCCACTGGATTATGGAGTCTGTGATAACCAATAGTTTCTGCTGGAAGGATTTGCAACTTATAAGAACAGAGGAAATAATCTCTATTAGTTTTTTTTATGCAAACTATTCTGTGTGTCTGAGCTTTCAATAAGTGGAGTCAAGTATCAGTTTCATGAGGTTCTTTCATTTTTCTGTTTACTTAAAGGGTATGTATAATTTGTATGTTTTATTTACAATGTCAAATAAAATATTAAAACAGACCGTAGCTAGTTCCTTGTAAAGGCAAATAGTGTGTAGCAAGCCCTGCCTTCTTCAATATTTGTAAAGCTCAGTAAGGCTGGGGTTCATGTGAAAGCACCTAATGCTGTAGACAAAATAAACTCTGCTTCATCCCAAACAATTTGTACGTATCTTATGAAAGCCTGAACAGAAAAAAAGGCTTTGTGAAGTACAGCAGAATTACGAGCAGGACAAATTACTCTGGAATTTGAGACAAGGTATTGTAGCACAGTGCTGTGCTGTGAGAGATGCCTGATCTAGCCCTGTATGAGTCTGCTGAAGTACCAGCCATGCCTTGCTGGGTTAAAGGGCATTGCACCAAATGTAAAGCAGCACCAGTTTCTGCTGGGATCCTCTGGCTGCTCTGCTTCTCCAGGCTGAACTTAATGGGATGCTTGTTCATTGTAGAACCCTCCCTTTCTTGGTTCTTGAGTATCATTCACCTTCTGTACAGTGGCACAAATCAACACAAGCTTCTTTTTCTTTATCTGACCTCTCCTACAGCATCAAGACTGGCAGGTTTACTGCTGGGAGCTGGTCAATGTGTGTATGAAATGTCTGAGTCCAGGAAGAATCCCATATTCTGGTTTCCTGCTTCCATGAGCTATTAACCTGTAAATACAAATCACTGTTACTGTCCCACATGACATACTTACAAAGAACAACTTTGCCATAAACCAGTGTAAGTGCCACATTAAAAATTAAAAACATGTGGGGTTTAGCTTGGCTTTTGCCAAGTACTAATGGGAAAAATCACACAAACTTCTGGTATTTCATGATGAACAGTCTTCATATTCCCATTTTAAGTGTTTAAGTCTTGATATACCCATAGAAGCACTGGGATCTGCTGCTGCAGCAGATGACCATAAGTGGAATCAGAAACACACTCTGCCCACCTTGTGCAGCAACATCAGTCAGGCTGGGATGTAATCCTGAAACTGACTTCACTGTTTTGATCCAACATCCCCAAATCAGTGCCGTGCAAAGGAAAGAGATGACAGTTACAGGAAAGTGAAGCCATATTTCCTTTGAGGACTCATTCCTTCCCCTACAAAGGATGTCAATTTGATGTTACTATTAAGTCCTGTGACTGGTACATGTCAAAATGTTAGTGCTCACTCTCACCGTCTTTGTATTTCTCAGCAGAAGGCTGCTTATAGAAGTGACAGTGACTCCAACTTCTTGTATGTGAGAAAAACACTGCTGTCTTACTAGAGAGGTTTGCATTTTTCAATCAGAAAAGAATACATTTTTTTCTGGAGACTGCATTAGAAAGGTATTAGCCGAGCCCTGCTCAAGACTGACAGAAAAGCCCTGAAAATACAAAGGACAACACAAGGCAAACATCTGTTCAAATAAAAGGAGTCAGAGAACTGCCTTTTGTTGCACTGGAGTAATATTCCACCTATAATAATTAACCACTGTGTTCCTCCCCACACTTTATTCAGTTCTCCTTAGGATTATGTTTACTTGGAAAGTTCTGCTTGTGTAATTTCTTTTCATAGCAAGCTAATTTGTGGTTCCATGTAGCTTAATCACATTTCCCTTCAGCCTTCTATTGACAATACTAGCCTGGGACAACTGAAAAGCCATCATTCAAAGGAATAACATACCTTCTTAACACAAGCTGACGTAGGAAAGCAGGCCTGGGCTCAGACAATTCCAAACCTGCCCCATTAAGAGATGTCATTTTTAACAATAGATCTGTTGGACCCCACTGGAAATAAAGGGCCCTCAACTCGGTGGGAATTAGCTCACGCCAGGTGAATATGTTCTGGAAACAGTCCAGTGCCAGCTGTGCTGCTGTGTGTTATTTGTAACCTCTGTAACTGCAGCTTTGCAAATCCATTTTTATTTGGAAAGCCCTTATAAAAGGACCAAAAAAAACCCCAACCCCTCCAAACCCACTGCCATTTGTTCAGGGAAGAAAAAAAAAATCAGCATATCAAAGCCTGAACAGTAATGCCCTGTGCTTTGAATTGCTAGCTTAGACTCCTTTCTTCTAATAAAACCCCAAACCCTAATGTAATCACTGTTACATGTTTCCCCCTTACCTCAAAGTCCAGTTACAGTCCCTGCCTACAAATGAATGGACCAGCCAGCATCTGCTGAATCTATTCCTTCTGAAACAGCTCAATGGTTGAAAAGCTGAGTCTGCTCACAAGGGTCACTTGAGCAATGTGCAGGCAGCCTTCTCTGTGTCCAGGGCTGAAACCCAGCAGGAGACAGAGAAAGGAGCCACCTAAAGTTGCTCCCAAATGAACTTTGTGTGTGCTTTCCCTGGCATATGCTTTTAAATGCCCTGGCATCACCAGGCTGTGCCTAGAATGAGCCTGAGTAACTGCATGAGCCCACTACCACCAGCTCAGGTCCCTGCTGCTCCTTTGGTCAGGTCACTGCTTTTGTCACACCAAGTCCTTGTTCAAACAAAACCACCCATGGAGAGAGGACATAAATTTCCTTTGCTCTGTTCAGAGCAGAGCAAACTTTTGGTTGCCATATGAATAATAATTCTTTCACACTGCTCATCTTGCCTTGGCACTTTGGGAAAATTCTAGCCCTTTAATTTATTTCCTTAGATCACATCTGAATGTAGATTTAGAAATCGGTGGGAGAGGGATTCTCTGCCCCCCAAAAGTACAAAAATTGCCTGCTCATTATGCAAGCACTGGGTTACTAAAGCAGTGGTGTGGGTAGTGATATTCCTGGTGGAATAGATAATCTGGATGTGAATCACCTTTTCCCCATTGCTGAATATTCAGAGCAAGCACTTTTATCTGACATCCATGAATTCTGAAACCACCAGAGGAAAAAAAAAGTATATAAAAAGAAGTCACGTGAGGAAGGAAGGAAGTTTAAAGAGCTTTCCAGTTGCCAGGGAAACCATTTAACTCAGTAATCAATATGTTTGGCATGTTTCTAGTGCTTTGTGGCTACTCCAACAGACAACATTGAAAGGTGTTTGGGGAAAACACTGGAAGCAAAGACAACTACAAACTTGGAAAAAAACTGCTTCAGATATGAGGAAAGAAAATAACTTACCCCTCAACTAGACTAAGAGTGTACCAGATTTTCTCTTCTATCAGATTTGAAGTAATTTTCTTTAATAGATGTGCAGGGTTTGAGAGGGTCCTTCGGAGTATATGAGATTCAGGACGATGCCTGCCAAGTTGAACAAAAACAACAATTTAGTTCTTTCCCAAACTAAATGTACTGTATTGTGCCAATTATTTTGTGGCCATCACAAAAGCACTACCTTTAATTAAGCAACTCCTAAGCTTAAAAAAACCCAAACAGATAGCAAGCCCCCACCAATCTACTTTAGCAAAATATCTCAGCAATGTTACCTATTTACATTTATTTTCAATAAGACTGTGCAAATACCAGGCACTGATCCAATGTACATTGCTAAGAAACTTAGGACTATCCCTACATAACACTCATGTGGTGTTTTCCATCCCAGCCTTTCAGAGTGTTTTGGTAAATACAGGTGTTATTCCCAAGTCAGACATACCTTGGCAAAAAGTAGTAAAGCTATTTCCTCAAAGCTTTCACAGCAAAGCAGGACACAACTCGTTGCTACAATTATGACTTACTCCTTTGTAGACATTTCCATTGTTCACATGTCTGCAGTTACATGGAGCAGAAGTTTAGGACCCAATCCCTCTTACTCATCTCCTCCTGCCCCTTTGCTTTTATTTCTTGGGTTGCTGCATCACAAGGACTGCATCAGACATCTGTGATGAAGTTGACCTGGGTTAAGGAGGTTACATGACCTAAAGCCCTGAGGTTCAGAAGGAAAACAGCAAGGGAGATGTAATATGCTCATCATTTTTCAGAGCCTTGTCCTACTCCCACGTTCTGAACAGCTCTTATACCCATGAGACATAAAAATGTTAGAAGAACTATTTATTCAGTTCAGCTTATTTTTTTTTTCTTGCAGCCTTTTTCAAACAGAGAATCTTCAAAAACTTCACAGCTCAAGATAAAATTAGAAACTGCTTTAAAGAGCTGCTGTGGAGATGGTGAGATTGCAAGAGAGGAGACATAAGGAGATATGTCAGAACAGGAAAGGAAGAAGTTTTTTATTAAAATGAATGTCTATAGGCATTTCCCATAGCTACAAGGTAAAGAGAAAAGGAAAAAATGCAAAATGCTGACTGTTAATAAATGGAGTGGGATGTTAATTTTACCCCTTGGTATTTACTTACCTCATAAGGCACCTTTCCATTTTTTTCTGGGTGGTATTGCACAGATTTTGTGGTGTCTGGAGATAACCCATGTGAAAATTTATCTGTACAACCCATTCTTACTGAGCTGATCCAAATTTCCTTTCTCTGAAAAATAATCAGATGCCTTGGCAGTGAGCTTGGTGCTCCTGAAAGGTGACAGGACCCTCTGTCCTTGATCATGCTCCTGGTAAGGGGTAGTGTGGTGAAGGCTGCTCCCCTCTGGGGAAGTGCTGCCAGGTAACTGAGATACCCACCTCAGGTGTTTGCTTCATCTGAGACACTTGTCATCCTGCATCTTACATTATCTGTAAGTAATAACTATTATTGCCTTTATTTTCTATTATAATTAATGACTCCTTTTGTGGCCACACTGGTGGGACCAAGAGCTCGTGTTCTGTTGCCTGAGGTAAAATAAGCCAGTGGAGCACAAGGCTGTCATGCCAGCATCTGCTGTTACTGATAAAGGAAAAGGAAACATTATGCTTGCAAAATATACTGCAAAGGCTTCCCATCTTTGCTTAGAAAAAAATAGATGGACAGCACAACTGCTGTGAAACCACAGATGATGCTCTCAGTCAGCTCCCCCCAGGCAGGTCCACACCCAGCTCCTGGAGCTGCCCTGCAGTACTTGAAGTGATGGGCAATAAATAATGGGGCTTTTACACGGTCTACTGCAAAATAACCCACTCAGGACTGCTCTGAGACACTTGGCAATTTGTCTGTGCTGACCCCTCTGCTGTGACAGCCAGAGCACCAGCAGTGCAGAGGTGGTTTCAGAGCTGGGCTGGATACCCTCACGTGTGTACAGTGCCCAGCAGTGTTAGTCTATGAACTCTTATTAAAGTATTGCATTTTCATACCTTTGACGTGCAACTCTGCCAGGGGTTGGAGCTGGGCTGGCTCCAGACAAATGACAGATGCTCTCTCTTACCCCTTTTGCCTTCCTAAAGAGGGAGAGAAGGGGAATAAGGAAGAGAAGCTTATGGATTGGGAAAAAAGCGGGAATGAGCTAGCAACTTGGTGGTTCTCAATTTTCAGGTCTAACCCTCCCTTGGCTACTCTTACAGGGAGGATGGGAAGGTGGACAGGGTATATCCTCCCTCAGAGACCCTCCTGCTGTGTAATTTCTCTGCTGCACCATGTGCTTGTCTATGCTACACATTAATTATTTAAAAATACATATTAAACTAGAATTAAGGTTGAGAATATAACCAGTATGTTATGGTAATAAAACCTTATGGGGATATTATAATTATCCCATAAAGAAACATGACAATCCCAGTGACTTGAGACCAAGTATAAAAGAAATTGAAATTAGATTAGAAGTAGGGAAAACGTCTCCTTATAACCTTTACAAGGCTCTCTGGTGAGATATTGAGAATTAGAAAAAGAAACAAAAAAATCAGTTAAAACTAAAATATCCCCTTCATAAGCAAACAATCATTGCTTTACGTTCCTATGTTGCTGAAATACAACATACCTAAACCAGATTAGCTGGTGGTGGGCTGAAATTAATTAGTATTGCTGCTTGCAAAGGCTGGATCAGCTCTGTCTTGGTTTGCAGTGCTCTTCAAAGCCAGACTACAACACACTGGAAGGTCCAGTGAAGATGTAAACGTGGCAATAGGTTGGATGAAGCTTTCCCAGACTTGTTGAGCATGCACTGAGCTCACTCTCTTCCCTTAGAAGAATTTTCACTGCTCACACTTGACAGCATTCTGATGTTTGCAGATGTTTCCTAATTGGTTTCAGTTTCAATGACACCCATATGAGACCTACAAAATGAAAAAGAAAATGAAATTTGATTAAACATTATGGAAAAAAAAAAAGCTGAGCGTGAAACAGAAAGAATTCACGGGTAAAGCCAGGGAAAAATAAATAACCTGCAGTGGGATGTAAGGTAACTAGATTATTATGGTGCACTCTCATTTCCATACTGAGCTCACATTCAGCAGCGTTGTGATCTGCTGACTGCACACCCGAGATAATAGCATCATCAAACTCAGGATTCATGGGCTGCAACCCTTCCAAAGGCAGCTTGTAACTGGGAGGTGATCCCAAAGTGACCTGGGCTTGCACCAGAGGTGTGTAAATGTCACCCAGTGCCCGTGGTGATGTCCAGCGCCCATGGGAATTCCAGCCTGGGTGGGATGTCAGCATTGTGCACAAGAAGCATATGCAAGGAAATGAAAAGGTGGTGATGAAATCAAAGCAGCTTTCTGCTCTGTGTGTGTACACACTTGTGCCTGCAGGAATGAGCAGCGTGGTCGTCCAGGGGAGGAGGAATGGGCTGATGCCAGCCCGATATTGATGTTGTGTTCAGGTACTGGGTACCTATCAGCTCGGGTTTAGCTAAGCTCAGAAAGCAGCTGAGCTGTGAGCACAGTTCAGTATCCTGGCTGGTACTGTTAATCCCCCTCTTGTGTATTGATTGCCATCTGTTCTCACTCCTTTTTCATCTTTATATCCAACTTTTATCATTCCACGTGGCATTACTCTCATTTATTAGTAATGTCCAGATGAGTGTCTTCATGAGACAAGCACTGCACTGCTACTCCCACTCCCAGGCAGTGCTGCTCTGCTGGTTCTGCCTGGTTGCCATGTACAATGCTCACCATTTATGCTATAGGTGCTGTATATTTTGCTATGATATGAGGCTGGGCTGCTGCACTTGAGGCAGGCAGAGAGAGGGAGGATGGATGTGGACCCTGAGGTGCTGCTCAGACACAGATGCTGCAGCAGGGAGCCTGCCCTGGCAGCTGGAGGCTCCTGAGCAGGACAGGGAGGGCAGAGATGTGGCCAGACCTCAAAGGTGATGGAAATGAGCAGGTCATCTCAGGACAGAGACTGCATAAAGGTCCTTGCAATTAGGAAGCCACACAAGATGCTGGCCTGTGAGCAAGACTGGAGGAGAGGGTCTACCCTGAAGAACATGGGGTTGGGGATGTGGGGAGGAAAAGGTTTGTTTACAAGGCTTTTTGTCTTAATCCGTTTCAGATGCAGCTGATTTGGGTTTCTTTGGCTGCCACGGCGACTTCACTCGAGCTTGTCCTTTAGTGGGAGGGAGCTGCAGAGAGTGAAACAGTTTTCATGTGCTCAGCAAAAGGAAAGGTGCAAGCAGATCTACCTCCAAGCTCCCCTCACATTGGGTCATGTCATGTTAGAGTAAGAAGTCCTTTTTTATACCTAATGCAAAGCCCCTCTATTACACTCTGCTTGAGCAAAGCAGGTGAAATCCAGCCAAGCTTGCAGCACAAAACCAGCCCACTGCTCCAGAAACCAACATCAGTCCTGGCTCTGTTCATCCCCTTTCTTGGTGGCTTGTGCAAGCATCTAAATATTTAAATCACCCTCAGCTCCCTGCTGAGGACCCTAAAATAGAAAGTCACTGCAGGGAATCAGCCTCCCTTTGGTTATGTTATTTATTCTGATGTAGACACAGATGTGCATTCCCTACGTATCCAGACTTTCTAGTGCAATTAAGTGCTATATATGCCAGGGATGCCATCCACACAGTTCACTTCAGCCTTAGTCCAAGCTATTTACTGATTGATAAGTTTCATTTTCTCAGCCCAGAGGCAGCTGCCAGCTCCTATGCTAGAGCTAACTGCAGATTTTTCTTCTTCCTCTTCACATCAGAGTTCTGAACCTGTTTCTTTTCTATAACCCACAGAGTTTAAACTTCCCTTTGTCCCTTCTTGCCCCAGCCTGAGATCAGCTTCAGCTGGGTTAGCAAAATCCACACTGATCCTTCCTGATTTTCAGCCACAAGCACTAGTCTGTTCTCTTGGGCATTTTAATAACCATCACCTATAGCAGTAGTTGCATTTTTTACAGTACCTCCCCCCTTCTCTCCACAAATAAATGTCAGCACTGCTTCAGGAATTTGTCCATCTCCTTTTTCTTCCTCTTTCCTTGATTTCTCAATCCACCTGAGCCAATCCAGACTCTTCTGTCTGTGCTTACAGGCCTTTAGTCAGCCATGGGCTGGTTCTCAGAGCTCTGATGGAAGCTGAGCTTTAGGTCATGACTCTTCTTCATACACCTTCAAGTGTGAGGTAATTAGAGCCATCCATCAAATACAGGGGCAATAAAGTGGCTCTCCCTGCTGCTGGAGAGGGAGTTATTGTTGCCACCACCAACTCTGCCCTCACTCAACACCACACACCTTTCCATCTCCACCCCTCATCCTGTTGGGTCACCTCATTGTGCTAATGAGCTCGTGGCTCCAACAAGTGGCAGTGCCAAGGCTGAGCACACAGAGAATGGTTTGCAAACCAGGCTGGTTATGGTGAAGAAAAACAACAGTGTGCAGATGGCAACTCTGTCCGTGTTGTGCTCTTGCTGAGGTGACCCCTGCTCTGTTGTGCCACGTTACCCCAGCTACCAATCCTGGTGCAGCCAAGTTCCTTTGATGCAGATGGAGATGATTTTTCCCCCTGAGCGTATTGATATCCCTAGCTCCTCGACTTCAGAGGTCACCATGGCTCAGATAACAGGATTTTTTTCTTTACAGAAGGTGAATGAAACTTGGCAAAGGCTCACACAGCGTTAGAACCTCGCCGTGTTTGATGGCATTTCTGTGTGTTGTTTCAGAGATTGCCAAGATACTGGGCTTGCTATCAGGCTCCTGCGTGCTCACAGGACACAGCACACTGGAGATCACACAGATTTTTCTCATTAAAGCCACGATGCATTTCCAAGACGTGCCAGTGTATAATTCCTTCCCCAGCTTAGCTGAAAAGGGCTCAGGGCAGCTAATCAAATTCTCACAGAAGAAAGAGAGGCTTTTTTAATTTCTTACCTTTCCATCCCATTCTCCTGCAGCTATTCCACCCGCAGCATCCTTGCCTTTCTGGCACACATGCTGCCCTCCTGTTGCAGGGAGGTAATACCACTGAAGGACAAGCTGTCTCTCTTTTAGCCCTTCTGACTTAAGCACTGTGGCTTCTCACCACCAGCTGGAAGTTTCCTTTTTCTCAAGCTTTTAGCTTCCTGAAGTCTCACATTCCAGTTTGTCCGCATCATTCTCACCTCTTGTGCCTGTGAGGTCTGACTTCTCCAACATGTCATATTGCTTGAGACAGGATCTCAACTTGCTCTGCCAAAATCCATTTTTCTTCTCATCTTGACAAATGTTCACTCCCAGGCTCTGTGCCCCGATTTTCTTGGGGGCCCAGCAGCTCCAGTCACAGCTAGAAACAAGAGAGATGAACCTTCTGCCTTTTTCTCCAATTAACAGTAGGATCCAGAAAAAAACCCTCTGTTGCACATGATCTTCCCTGATGAAGATGATGCTCAAGTGGACATTAATACTTTATACCTCTTGTGAACATGGGGTGGTGAAGACCCATCTCTGTGCTCAGAGTATGCCAGATATACATTCCTCTGCACTGCCTGTGCTGCTGAGCACAGGAGAAGAACCAGGAGAGCGTGTCCAATTTAATTTCAATTTTGTGCATATTCACTTATAATAATGAGAATGCAGGTACAGGCATCCTAACCATCATGTTGTATGAAAATTATATTTCCATATTTTCCCAGATGAAACATCATTCAGATTCCATCTCTGTTGAGTTTTGGGGGGGGTTTTTTCCCCCCTGGAAAGGTCTGGAGGAGAATAATTTTTATAATCTACTTTCAATTACTACAATTGCACAACCATAAAAACCCCACTATGATTAATAATAATAATAAAAAAACCTCTGGAAACTATTATAGAGTCTCAGAAATGAACTCTTAAATTGCTGTGTTGCATTCATTACCTAGCTCAGTAGGCTCTCAATGGTTTATTATCATTCTAAACTCAATAAAGAGTGCATCCCTTAAAGGGCAGAAAAGTCTTCATACCATTATTTTATTGTTTATCAAGCTAATGTAAAATAATTTCATAATGAATACACTTTCAGACTTCAGAAATGTTCCTATTTTTAAAGCAGTTTTCTGGGAAAATAATTGATGGTGAAAATGAAAATTTCCCCTCTTTGGCAGTTTAGTTTTCTACTACTATTGTTTGCTTGTTTTCTTCCCTAATGAGATACTGACCTGTAGAAATACTATAGTCACAAGCTACTGGCCACAGTTCTGTAGATGCAGCCTCTAAGAGACATACAGAATTCATCTGGAGCTGCACAGTAGTTGAAGAACCATCCCAGAGATGGTTCTTCAAAGGCAAATGCACAATAATAGAAAAGGAACTTTCTTCAGTCAATCAGCACAAAATTGGATTGGCAAAAAAAACTCCCTCACATTGCTCTCTACCTGTGAGCAGCTCTGAAAGCCCACAGGAGCCTTGCCTATGTGCTGAGAGGTTTGCATGAAAAAAAGCAGCAGAACTAAAAACCTGCTACATACTGGAAGTTTGCATTTTCCTGTCTGTAAAAAGGGAGACTGAGAATATGTAGGGGGCAGGGGGAAAAGAAGTTGAAGGTGTTAAAGCCAAACTGAAGAAATAACTAAGAAAATTGCTGAGAAGTGTAAGAGCAGCACTCTTCCTTCTGCAGGAAAGAGGATGGAAAGGAGAAAATACACAGTGAGGGATGATTATCCCAGAAGAGCTGACTTTACAAAGTGAATTTTAAGGGTTCACTACCCCACTATGCCAATGCTCTGAGGACATCAGCCATTACAATTTCTATTTTAACAGATTTAATGATGGAGGAACCTCACCCTGCTGTCATTTTAGCTCCAAGCAGGTTAAAACACTGGGTTAATATTACATCCCAGAGATCTTCTTTTGGCTCAGGAAGAGGGTACTGAAATGATATCTTGAATCACACCTTCACTGCTTTGTTCACCTGATGCTAAACAGTTTCCATGGACTGCAGCAATCAAGACTTGAAAATATCGAGAGCTCCAATGCCCTAAATCAAGTTTCCATGGACCAGGTGCATAAATGAATAAAGAAGATATTGTAATAATTAGAATAATTGTGTGATTATAATCACAAGATGCTGGCAGATAAGTATGTGGTGGGATGTGATATCAAATAAGGAACATCTGCTTAGTGGCTGTGGAAAGTCTTACACTGCTGAATGAAACCTCTGCCTGCTTAAGAGATTAAAACTAAAAAAGAGGGGAAAAAAGTGAGACGAGCAGGTACTTTGGTGCAAGATGGAAAAGAGAGGAACTGTGTACAGAGAGACTCAGCCATTTTCATATAAATTTGCCTCTGGACAGAAGAAAAGTGTAGTGGATGGCTGGTGTTATGCTTTAATATGTTTACCCTGGTGAAAAGCTCAGTGAGTCTTCTAAATGTCAGTGCTGGTAAGACAATAAATCACTGTGATCTACAGCAAGTGTTGCAGAGCTGACAGAGGAGGAGCATGCCTGGATAATATAGAGAGGCCAGCATCTTAGAAGGGGCTTTGAGAGGAGTGTGTATAAGGAGATTGCCAGGCTGTGAACTTGAGTCTGGGCTCCAGCCACTGGCCACGCTGCAGGCTGAGCACTATTTGGAGATGGTGACAGCAGTGTCCCCCCTGCTCTCATGGGCTTTGGCAGCTTCTCATCCCCTCCACAGGGGATAATGGAAGCAGAGTCTCCCAGGAAGAGCAGGCTTCACAAGGTGACTCTCCAGAGGAGAGGGCAGTCAGCTCCCCTGGGGTACTCCTGCCCTCCCACCACTAAGCCTTACCCTTTAAGAAGAGCTCAGTGCATTAGCTGTGTATTTATTCAGGCTGTCTATAGGGAATCAAGATGCAATAAACACTTCTCCCAGGCTCAGTGAGGCTGCTCAAAGCTGCTCCTTTCCCCCATTCCACTTCTACTTTTTCACCCATCCCTTTCCCTCATCATGGAGGTTGCATCTGGGAGCATCTGGCAAATGAAACTTCAAGGTGTTTTGGAAGCATTTTGGAGGTTCAGAGCTTTTCCTGCTCTGAGTGCTTGGTGTGTTTCTGTAGAAGACCCTTGTAGAGCTCCAGCTCTCCCATCAAGCTGCACACAATACTGATTTCTCTGGCTTCTGCTGCAAGGGGCTTGTGGCAAGAAGCAGTGACTCAGCTGGGTGCTCAGCAGAGCTCTTTTACATGCTCAGACTGAGCTGCTGGTGCTGCTGAGTGGTTAAAAAGAATAAGAATCAAAGGCAAGCCTTTTAATTTGTTTGAAGTAAAGTGCAGGCAGCAGCAAGGTTTTCTGGCAACTCTGCAGAGATTCTTGCAAATACTCTGGCAGGTCTGATTCTGAGGGATAACCCTGTGTCCTTCTGCACATGCTATTTCTAATGTCTGTCTTGAAACTCCTAAGCCTGGTGTCTGTGGCCATTGCCTCCTGTCATATGGTCTGCCATGAGCAAGAATGTGACTATCATCTTTGCAGCTGTCTTCTGAGCCATTTGATTCCCCCAAGCCTCCTCTTCATCAGACTAAGAGCTCAACCTTTCCTTACAAGACACATCCTTCAGGTCTCTGACTCTCCTGATAAATTTCCATTCTATTTTCTCCATGAACAACAACTTGCCAAGCCTGGGAACTCCACTGGTAGAGAACGACCAGGACTTCTGGGTGTCTTTGGCTGTGGAGCTGAAGCACTCAGGGTACTCCAGCTCCCCACAACAATCCTAGGAGACTGGGCCAAGAGACCACAGGTCTCATCTCCAAATGTCCATCTGGGATCAAAGGGTCTGTAGCAAGCAGACAGATTTACCAACAGCCACTTAGGCAGGTTCACATAGGAGATGACCTGGGTAGATTTTGTATTTTGACACTTTGATGTTCTTCTATCCCAGCAAAACTTCTGAAATCACACAGGTTACTTCAGGGGAAGGGTGCTGGCTGGAGAAAGGACTACTTTTGAAGTGCTTAACTCATGCATGCACTCAATAGCACTGCCTTGCAAAGCAGAGATGGAAAAAACCAAGAGAACAGACTGACCTGAATTCAAAAAACCTGACAACAAGCCCAGTTGCTGAAAGACTGCAACACAGAAAGCTCACAGTGGGATCTCTGAAGCAAGGAGACCTAGGATCTTGGGAAAGGAGCACAGACATACTGACTTACTGTCCTCAGCAATCTCTCAGGTACTGCCAGGTCTGTTATATGACGGTGAGACCTCAAACTGCCAAACGTATGAAAAACATTTTCACTTGCATTTAACAGTTTTATAATGGCAAGAAAACTCTCTTGCCCTTCTGAGTCCTCGGAGAGCTGCTGTGGGGGAAGAGCAGAGCTGCTCTCTGTCAAGGTCTGCACTCTCCCTGGAGTTATGCATTCGGTGACCTTGGCAGAGGTACAGAAGGAACTCTTTACCACAGCAACAGATGGGTTTTCATTTCTTTCAAGACCAGACACAAACATAACTTTCTCTCATTAGATACATAGGTTTTGAAATTCCACTTTTTTCCTCCCTCTTCAATAAAAGGATTTCAAGTGCAGAGAAAAACCACATACACCAGCTGTTTGGATTCTACTGCCCTCCTACAGCATCCCAAGATAGTAGATAAAAAGCTGCTGTTTTGAATCCTTTTTTCTGAGTTCAGTATCCAAATTTCAGTTGAAGTTACTATCTACTTTGGCAATTTTAACTCACTGGTGATAGAAACCAATTCTTCTTATCTAGACATGTAAAGACACAGTATGTTTTCCTTCATCTGAGGAGACACAGTAATGATATTGAGACAGAGATGATGGGAATTTGGAGGACTCCCAACTTAAACAGAGGATTTGCTATGCTATATCAAACTGGTTTCCTATCCCACCCCCCCTGCCTTCCAATCAGGACTGCTGCATTTGGTCACGACTGTGATTCACGTGTCTGAGGGAAATCACAAATCCTGCCCATAATTGATGTTCCACACCAACAGTGGACGTGCAATGCTGTAGGTGGAGAGAAGGTGATTTCCTTCTGACCTCAGAAAAGAACAACTTAAGCAATAAAGCTGCTGCTTTGCACTACAGGTGATGTAGTTGATTTTAAAAAACCCTTCTGGAAAAAAGCAGCTAATGCTGCATGTGAATACTATAGAAACTTCAGATGTCAAAAAACATCAGACAGTACTATTAGTAATCACAGAATTGCTATGGTTAGATTTATCTAACTCTACTAGGGCCACTACTTCACCAGAGCCTTAAGCACCAAATCTATATGGCTGTTAAATACATCCAGGATAACCCTTTTGGTATAGAAGCTTTGCCTGTTGTCCAACCTAAATCTCCCCTGGCACAACTTGATGCCATTTCCTCTTGTCCTATCACTTGCTCCTTGGGAGAAGAGACCAACACCCACTAAAACCAGATTTTGTTTGATTGAAAGTCTGGACCTTTACAGCCTGTAGAAGTTTGTGTTAGAAAATGCAGATCTTTTCCAAAGTTATTTGCCCATCACTCTAGCCTGTTGCCTCTGAACATTTCTGATGAGAATTATTCCCTTTTGCTGCAATGTGGGATGTACCCTTGTGAGCATAACGAGAACCAGCTCTGGGTACAAAAAGTCCTTGTTCTAGTGATTCCTCCCTGGAGTTACTCTAAAACTCAGCCTGTAGTTATCCAGGAGAGAGAACTGCAGATGTTTTCAAAGGAGCCACTCAGCTTGCTCTTATCATGATATTAGTGAAAGCCAGAAGATTACAAAACAGCTCAATCTTGCACAGGCTGTTACCATGAATGGCCATATAAATGTTTCTGAGATATCTGTGCTCATTCCATCCTTTAACCTCACTGCTTTTCTTCTGAGCCAAGCAATGTTAGTGATGGAAATAGCTGATGAAAGACTTTACATTAGAAATCAGGTGGCTTTGCCAAGTTGTCTGCTCTGTATTCATTGCCCTGAGAAGGACTTTATTCCTATTAGCTAATCCTGAAAGTACAAATCCTGTGCTGTATCATATAAACGAGTTCATCAGTTGGAAAGCAAAATATTGACATTACCCATCATCCATACCATTATCAACATCAGTTTTTAATCCTCACCTTCACACTTGGCTCTATATAAACAGTGGCATCAGTGGCCACTCTAAGAAGATTTGCTCACAGAAGCACATGGCTGGTGGCAAATATTTGCCCACTTCCAAAATATTTCCTTATTTACCTATTTTTTAAACAGTGTTAATGTGAGTCCCATTAGCCCCTCTTGAAGGGCTAATCAGCTCAATTTACCTGTGCACACATCACACTGAGGGACTTATCAGTGTATTATTGACATAAAAGGAGTATTGGAGCTAACATTCCAATACCACATGTTTGCAGGGAGGATGTAATACAACACACAAAGTCAAAGCCTTTCAAATTATTGTATAGCTCTTGTGGCTATACAATACTCATGGCTCACTTGTTCACTGGTGTTGTTCCAGAAGGGGTTGCACTTCCTTGCAAGTGGAAGAGCAGCATGAAGGCAGAATGAAAACAGCTCTATTTCCTGCACAGATAAACATCAATGACCTCCAGCCATTCAGTGGTGCAGCAATTAATAGAATTATAGAATCGTTTTGGTTGGGAGAAACCTTTAAGTTCATCAAGTTCAATTGTTGCCTCAGCCCTGCCAGGGCACCACTAACCCATGTCCCTCAGCACCACTGCTTAGAAACCCCTCCAGGGCTCATGGGGACTTCATCCCTGCCCTGAGTATTTGAGGCAGACCTGGTTTTAGCTTCTCTTTCCTAAAATGCTGTCCCTGCTCCCATGTGGTGGGGAGAGAGCCGTGGCAGTCAGTGCTGTGCAAGAATGTGGTCAGAGCTGGCACAGCTGGGGAGAGACACCCCCCTGCTCATCCTGGCACGTGGCTCACATCAGCAGAGCAAAGAGCTGGAGACAAGGGGGCTTGGAGATGTCTACAGAAAGAGAGACTGTCAGTTGTGAAGATTGCTAGCCCTAAGGACAGGAGCAGCTTCCACTGACTGTCCTTGGGAAAGTGGTTCACAGGCACTTGTGTATTTATTGTTTCCTCTCTTGATTGGGCCATAAAATAGAGTAAGTACCAGATAGACAGACAGATAGAGAAACAGGCAGATATTGTGTCTGGCAGGCTTTCACTTCACCAGCCATAGATTGGGCTGAGGCAGCTGCTCTTAAATTTCAACTCCAAATTCAATTGTAGCCTATGATAGGAATCGACCTTTTTATATCTAGTCTTCTGCAGAGGCAGGTTTTTTTTCTGAGAAAAAATATTCTGTAATGCCTTTAAGCCATCCAGAGGCAGACAGGGAAGCAAGAGGAAGGTTTTACTCCTGAGCTGTCTGAAAGCTCTACTTAAACCTTGCAGTGTGAGACCTGTTCTGAGCTCGCAGATACAAACCATGGTCCACCTCTGTTTAAAACCCCAGTTACACCTTATGTAGGTGTAGGTGAGACTCTTCTATATCTAAGCACTGATCAAATTCAGCCATCCTCTGAACACCTCTGCAAATTAATCTTACCTTAGTGTCTTACCAGTGAAAAACATCATTCTCCTCATCTTGGACATAAAGCACAGAGACAATAAATAACTTTGCATGCATAATGTCTGCCACCCAGCTAGACTTTGATCCCAAATTGATGGTGTCCCAGATGAAAGTTCTTTCCTGGGGCCAACTCACTGGTCGAGTGAAGGAGCACCCAAGAACCATATCCTGCACCTGCCACTGGGTGCTGAGCCATTAATCAGTCCATCAGCCAGGGCTCCTCACAGGGATGGGCCAGGATTGCTGCAGCAGGTGAAAAAAATCCTCTCCTGGGTCTCAGAACAACTGGAGTAATACCTATTACTCGCTACACTGGAGTTCTTCAACAGTGAAAGACCCAGAGGCCAAATCCATTAAAAACTTGGAAAAAGGACAACAAAGACCAGGGAAGCACCATTTGCATTCACACCAAATATCATCAAGGAGTCTTAAATCCACAGGGCTTATCCATGCTGAAGAAACTTTACAGATCTTGCTCCTCCCTCTCCCTTAACAGAAGCACAATGTAAAAACACAATTGAGAGATTAAAAACACCTCACCTTGCTTATTTTTTTTTTTATGTATCTGTGTTAGATGCTGACTAACTTAAGCTGTCTTTCAACGAGGTCCTGCTTCCCTCAGCTGATCAGAGGTTTGCTGTGAGCACATCTGACTGGCAGAGAGATGCTGTTTTTTAAGAACTGGAGCTTTTCACAGCAGGGAGCTGGGGTCTGTGCCAAGCCCTTTGAGAGGGTTCACAGCTCTGCTGTGGCACTTCTGCCTTCAGAGGTTTATGCTGGATAGCCCAGCCTGGGAGGCTTGGTAGAATCATGGTTTGGGTTAGAAAAGACCTTAAAGACCATCTAGATCCAACCCCCTGACACAGGCAGGGAACACACCCCACCCCCAAACAGGATGCCTGTGCTCAAGACTGACTTTTAGCTAGAACCCATTCTGGTTTCAGCTGGCACTGATGGGGAAGCCATAGCCACTTGGACATTGTTTATCTGGGAATAAGGCACTGCCTTCTGTGTCTGCCTCTCTCAACCTCTGGGGAAAGGAGGATTTACCTGCCCTGAGCTGCCACATTGTGTGAGCTGCAGTGACCTAATGTCTCCAATTCCTGGGGTCAGTCAGCAGGTTTTCTCAGCGTGCTTCTCCTCCCTCTTGTCCTTCCCAACACAGCAGCTATGGAACTGAAAGAGGACAGAGCTGTGTGTGGCATTGCCCTGGGGCAGAGCCTGGCAGGGGAAGAGAGTCCAACTTCTACCCTACTGTCTTCACAACAGATCTGGGAAACTCTCCTGAAGGAGGTCAGAAAGTTTCTGCAGGAAAAAGAAATGAAAATATTTAGAAATTTTGCTTCATTTCTTTCTCTCCCTCTCTTTTCTTAATGGAATCTGTTGCCTAAACACTTCCGTGCTTTTGTCTCCAGTTCCATTCTGCTTTTTCTTGAAGGCAGCAATTTTGCTCAAGAGATTTATAGCAATAGAAAATAGAAGACAAAAGTTTCATTGATGATTTCAGACAACAAAGGAAAAACCGAACAAGAATGTAATTAAAGTGAAATCCTGAAAGCTCTTCATTCTACAAGGTAAAAAAAAAGTCTCTAAATCCCAGTTTAATTTTTCTTGTCATGTTGACTATCCAGCTCCAATGAATAGACAAAATGTTCTAGTGTATCTCCCTTTGTGTACATATTTTTAGCTCTTTTTCCTGCACTTACATTACAAAAGGTTGAGAAGCTGGAAGGGTTTTGTGCACAAAGGAAGGGTATTTGCTCTGCAGTCTGATGCCTATTAGGTTTTAAACCTGTTTGAAATAATGAATTGCAATCTATTGTAATTAAATATAAAACATTAATCAACTATTAACAAAGTGAACCAAGACAGTTTGTAAAGTTTGTCTTTCCTTTTACAGAAATTTTCCTGCATGCAAGAATACTGTCTTCTAATCCTTAAAGAGTCCACACCAAAAACAAAAAGCATTTTTCAGTTTCAGATGTAAGAATTGCCTTTCTTTATGCAATGTAATGTTTTATTATCTGCAGAGTAGAATTACTCTATGAAGAGCTTAAGCAAGAACTCTACCAGTAAACCACATATATGTCTCACTGTAGGAACTTTTCTACACATCAGCTGCAGCAGGAAGATGCATATGAGCAGTATAATTGAAGTATGAAATATAAAGAATATACATCACTTGACACTCTGGGTCTGAAAAGCCACACCAGAGACTTGAGCACCATCATCTTGAGCACTCTGGTACTAATAAGATTGTTTCTTACAGAAAAAATTCCAGCCAGGAGGGAGCAGGTGAATTTATTAAATGTTGCTGAGATTTTACTTCTTAAGAGCTAATTGATTCTGTCCCACATGGCACTTTGAAGGGCAGTTGATGAAAATTACTTTGGAGAAGAAGGTCCTTGTCTCTGGGAGATCTTAATGAGCCTAAAGAGTTTGGAGAAGCACAACATTGCCCAGGACAGTTATGGTAGTAGATGCTGAATAAGACAAAACCATGGTTTTGATTGCACTGCCTATTCCCTTCTTACTATCCCCTCATTGCACAGAACCTGCTCACTACAACTTATCACTGAGCTACAGGATCCTGCACCCAAGGGTGCCACCCATGCTACAGCTGCCCTTTCCTCTTGCACTCATGCTGAAGGCAGCCAGCTTCCCAGTGCCTCAAAGCAAACACAACATTCCCTCCAAACTCGGTAACTGCTGGGCTTTCAAAAGGAAAAACTGGTGAAAAAAAAAGTGTTTTCTTCTTCTAAGCTCTGAGGGTAAGAACAACCACAGTACAAGGAGGGTTTGCCCTGCAGCAGCATCCAAACACCCACCTCACCAGCAATGCAAATAGTCTCCATGCCTTGTGTCAAGCCAGAAATTAATTCCTAAAATAGATAATTCTTTTTAGGACACACAAGAGAACATCCTTCAACAGTACATGGGCACTGCATCCTCCACCTTGCTCTGAGAGCAGCATCAGCAGCACACAGCCAAGCCATATATAGAACAATGCCAGTTACTCCCTCCTAAGGAGGGATTTACAGGCTTTTCTCCCTCTCTTAGTGCCAATTCCATGATGATCAGGAACAAAACTGAAGCTCAGCAATCCCTTCAGCCTATTGCCTCCCAACCTCTCAAGACCCACTGTCAGTAAAAGGCAAATAGGTTCAGGTTTATGTCCTTAGCTCCTTCTTGTAAGTGAAGGAGAGCATTTGCATGGATTCTATCTATCTATCTATCTATCTATCTATCTATCTATCTATCTATCTATCTATCTATCTATCTATCTATCTATCTATCTCAAACCTCAGTGTTCAACCTGGCTAATCCCCACAATTTCTCTCTGCACAGTTACTCCAACCACCCATCTTTCCCAATGTTTCTCTGTCATCTTTTCTGTTTCTATAACTGCTGTGAGGTTTGCAGGCTGCATCTCGTTCCCTCAGGGACGTGGCAAAAAAAAAATAAATCATAGCAAATCAGGCTCTTTGCTCCATAATTTCCCAAAGATCAAAGTTTAGTTATCATTAGAATGTAAATGTCACAATATTATGAAACTGGTGCATCAGGACAGAACACATCTTCCTCTTTGAAAGTGTTTCTGTGTGATGTGACATTTTGGTAACATTTGAAGGAGGATTTTTTTTCCTCTTTAATGATCTTTCTCAGCTTTCTTGGCCAGTGTAAGCATGCTGCTCCCGCCTGCTAAAATAACATTTATATTAAAGTATTTTACAAAGGCTTTTTCTTTTTCAAACTGGGTCCAACACCCGCATTATTATTTTATTTAATCAACTTCTCAAGGAAAAAAGAGGTTAAGTTCATGAATATTAAGCAAACATGGCTCCTAACTTGCTTGTAAATATTTTCAAATTACTAATATACCAATATTACCAAGAGCTGGGCTGCTGGAATGTATGGGAACAGGGCATCCACTTGAGAAAAACAAGGAGATAAAATCCAATAAAACAGTTATTCATTTGAACAATAAAACGATGGATCTTGAACATGCTCCTGTGAATCCATTACAGCAAGGACAACCCAAAAATTATCTCAGCTTGCCCAAGGAGCCAAACAGCTTCATCTTCTCAGACATCATGAGAGGAAAGTTTGTTCTTCTCCAGTTGTGCCACCTGATCTAGCACCTACACACTAAGGAGAGGGTAAAGAGTATAGAAGTAAATAAATACTGTTATAAAATTAACATGAATTTTCCTTGCACCTCTGTTGACTGCATTACTCCCAAAAGACATTTTCTATACATGCACAAAGATGTGTGGTCAACAAAGGGCAGAATCTAAGGACAACTGAGAGGGCAGGGACAGAAATTACACAGCCTAGTGTAAAAATCAACAAGATTAGCAACAAAAAGCAATGCACTGGCTGCAAGATTACTGAAAACTTAAAATGCACAAAGAAATCCCAGCTCCACTGAAACCAGTAGCATAACTTCCCTGGCTTCAGAAGGGTGAATGGGTTCCTTGGGATGAGCAGAAGGCACCTCACTCAACTCAGTCTGGCCAAACCCTGTCTGACAGGCCCTGCATCACATGGTATTTATTGGTGCTTAGAAACAGGCCCCATATTGCTCTGTAGTGCAAGTTCCCTATAGCAAGTGCAACAGAGTGTGAATTAGAGGGTCACTGAGGTAAATGTCACAGCATTGCATGTGGATAAATCCCCCCCTGCTTTAATACCAAATAACCAGAGTGTTAGTGGTCATTAAAGAGAAATGTATTACAGTGGTTCTTGTAAAAAAGGAAAGAAGTCCACACTATATTTTTTTTTGCACATCTTAGGGAAAACTTACACCTTTAGCTACCTAAAGGAGTTTTATTGTTGTTGTTCATTATGGTGCAGCCAGAATTATACTCTGTAACAACTCTGATAAGATTTGGAAAGGAAACAAAGATTCAGCTGCAGTTTTAACTTGGCTTTTTTTAAAAAAACTCTTTTTCTGATTCTACTCCCATTTCTGATTTTTTTTTATGTAGATAAACCCTATCACCTTGCACCATCATATAATTCTTACTGTGCAGCAGGCAACTTAAGTAAAGCCTGGTTTTCAGCCTCTTTTTGTAAACCAAATTCTGTTTTAATATGACTAAATTGATATGGAATAGTAGGAATATTGCCTGTTATTGCAATGCTGAAATACATAGGGCATGGGAAGCCTAAGTGTTAAAGAGCTTGACTGACTGTGAATTATAATGGTCTATATGATCATAAAATCACCAGTTTGGAACAACTTCAGGTGTTTTTTTACTAAGTGTTGCCTGGAAGACTCATAATTACACTCGTAAACCAAATCCTGAATTAAAGTATAGGAAATTTAAAATCAAAAGCACTCATAAATTATTTCATTAGGAATCACAGTAAGTCAAAATAAAGGTGAGTTTAAGTTTATATGACACTGAAACTGCTGTAGTACCTGTGACAGGTGAATTTTCAACTCTTTTCCCCACTCTAAACTTGTATTTTTCTAAACTTGTATTTTTCAGTTTTCTCTGAAGCCAACATTGGGATTAGAGATGCACAAATTCCCACAAATGTAGCACCAGGGTCCCACCCCCAAATAAGCTGGACAAATTCAGACTGGAAAGGAGATTACAGTTTATCTAAGCAGGGGGTTATTAGGCACCAAAATGATTTAGTAAATGCTGTTGTGGGTTTTCCATCACTGCTTTTGTTCAAGTCAAAACAAGATTTTTCAAGTGAAATGCAGTCTGTAATTCAAAGGGGAATTAATTCATGCCTGGTTATAATTGATGTTATGGAGAAAGTCAGACAAAACAATTCCAGTGATCTCATCTGGCCTAAAAATCGATGAGTCTATTTAAAAGGAAGAAACAAAAAAAAAAACAAAACCAACAAAAACAAACCAAAACAAACCAACCCACACACAGCATAATTACAAAACTCAGCCAGGAGGAATTAATTTCTGGAGATTACGTCTCACAACAGTGCACCACTTTCCACTCAGGCAAAGTCATACCTGGGGTGACCATGCTGCATTTCTCAAACACACTGTCTAAGGAGCAAACTACTCTTCAAGAGAAGCAGCTCTTGCAATTCTTGGGTGAACTCAGAGCCATGGTGGCAGGAATGACAGAAGCTTCACTTCTTCTGAGGGTCAGAACTTTCCTCTGTTTTTCTCTCCTCACACAGCCCCCAGCATGTCTCATTCTGCAGGATTTTCCAGAAGGATACAGAGGATTTTCTGCCCTGCAAGTTGCAGTATTTCTCTTGGAAATGAAAAACCCCAGCATCCACTGGCTGAGTGGTTGGCTTTGATCTGATCATTTCTCAAAGGCAGGGATTAGATGAGCAGAGAATTGTCACTGAGATTTTCAGCTACACAGGGGTTGCACTTGCTGAGGATGCCACACTGATGCAATAATACTTTGGTGGGTTTTTATTGCCTGTTACTGAGAGGGACTCAAAATCAAAGTGAAAATGCAGAGTACGTGCACAGAGCTGCTGCTACCACCCAGAAATGTTAATTACTGATGGAAAACAATATGGTGAGGTTTTAATACAATGATAAAAAATGGATTAAGTGACAGACACAATGGATAAAGTTTCCAAGCTAAAGAAAGAAAACAACCCTCTTTACAGCAAAGTTACACTGTGCTCCCCTGTGGATGTGGTCAGAAAATCACTGGGACCTCAGCAACACCAGGCCTGCTGCAGTCTGGGAGTTATCTCCGTGCACATACCAAACTGTCAAAGAGATTTCACTCTGTATCTCAGCATCCCAAGGAAGCCTCCCATTCCAATCCTGACCAGGGCTGCCTGCCGAGCTGAAAGGCAGCATTTCAATGCTCACGTTCCCATTTCAAGGTGGCACTTTGTTGGAGAAGGCAGCCAGTCCAACCCCACCCCTTGGCAGCTGCCAACATGCAGTGAGCTGTTCTGCAATCCCAAACCTATTCTGCAGAGGAAAATCAGTAGCCTCCCTTTATATAGAGTTTTCTGTGCTTTACATGTGACAAATGTGTACATATTTACAGTATTTGGACCTCATGCTCTTGGAGAGCCCAAGTGAAGGGGAGGGCAAAGAGTGCCCTTTCCAAATTATTTTCCAGAGTTTCTATTCCTACACTTTACATGTAGGTTTGAAGACTTTTCTTGGAAAGAACTGAAAAAAGGAGGGGTTTCAACTGCTCTAAGTGCTTGCTTGAGCTTACAGATGAGCCTGAAACAACAGCTGGCAGCTGTGCTGAGAGAAGCAACTCTGTCACAGGAAAGAGTCCTCTCCAGAAGAGACTGAGATCTCAAAATTCAGCTTCCAATGAATTTGGAAAGCTCCAACAGCACAGAGAGCCCCAGCTTTCGTGGTGATGAAGAGCAGGGCCTCGGAGCACAGTGTTTTCCACCAAGATAACCTAACTATGGAACATGATTTTCATGACCATGAATTCTCTAGGCTCCAAAGAGCTCCCCATTTTAGGCAGGAGTCACTTCCTTGCTGGCAGATGTGAACTGGTGCATCAGGGGCTATCAGCTCCATCACTGACTGTGACAGCACATTGAAAGCCACCACCTCTGTGCTTTGCAAAGCAGAAGATTTACTGATCTTTCACAACTCACTTGTCAAGCAAATTCTTTGCTAGAAGTAAGGCAGAAGTGTTTCAACTGAAGTGTTTCAACTGAATTATTTGACTTGGGGTTCCTCTTAACTCAAAGGTGGTTTGTTTGTTGTTTGTTTTGGTTTTCAGTTCTATTCTGCACTCCTGAAAAATAAACAAGGTTCAAAGTGAGTTATTTCTTTTGGGAAATCAGTCTATTGGGAACACATTACACATTCCATTTACTACTCAAGAATCTTCTGATCATTTTTACTGTGCATTGCAAATGCAGGCAGCCCGTGTTACATCTGCAGTGCTCAGATAGACTGGAATTGCTCCAAACTGCTTCTCCAAAATTTATTCCTAAAGTTTCCCACACTTTTACTGTGCCTTCATCCTGGTGTACCACAGTGTTCACAAATAACAGGCCCTCTTTCAATTAGAAATTGTTACCTAAAGAAAGAAATGCTTCAAGGTGAGGAAACTCAAAGACTAAAAATATCAAGGAAGAAAGATAAATAGCCTCAGCTTGTACCAAAAAAACCAAACCCCAAAATAATGAGAAAACTCAAATTTCAGGGATATGCTTCATGAAACAGTTTCATGCAGCTGGTCATAAATAAAGTGGAGACCCAAGCTGTTCTCAAAAAAACATTTTGATGATGAGCCAAACTGGCAAACAGCTGCAACTCTGATTTCTGCATTCACCACTCAGCATCAGAAGGATGAGGTCCAGGAGGAAGGATCTTCAGCTCCTGACAGGAAAACATGGCTCTGGGAAAGAAACAGCTGTGGTGGGGAAACGTGGAAACAAGAAGCATTGCTCTGCAGAACTGTACCTTCCTGCAGTGTGGTGAGGACATGGCTCAGCCAAGGAGCTCCTGGATGTGCAGTTCTCCCCACATCCACTCAGCTGCTGTAGAACTGCTGCAGCACTAACATTTGAGGTGGGACTGGAAAAGGTGGCAATTTATTCCCAGTAACAGCTCTGGGATTAGCATCCTTTTCAAAGAGGCCAATAATTCCTTTCCAAAACATTTAAGGGATGCAGCTCCCTCTCCTGCTATTGTACATTTCCCCCCCACGAAGGGGGTGGGTGGTTGCTGAAGGGAACTGGCTGAGGATAATTTCCTGGACTCCTTGACTTTTCCTATCGTTCTCATCTCTGCTGCATTTCGCTGCTGAGAGCACAAAGACCTCCAGTATTCTTATCTTGGCATTTCCTGCTTGGGGGAATGAGAGCAGCATTCCAAATGAGTCTGTAGGGATGTATCTTGAGGTAAAAATACAGTAAAAAGCCAGCACTGGGGGGCCATGGCCAGTCAGAACTTTGGGAAGTGCTGCAAACTGCTCCTCACCCCTGCTCCGAGAAGGTTGGTCACTGAAACACAGCGACCAGCTCTGCTCCTGAGGAAAACCTCATGGTGGGACCATCAGGGGCTGATGTTATTTTCAGGTCACATTCCTGCCCCCCCTTCTGCTCTCCTGCAGACCATGTGCTAAAGCAACAGCTCTTTCCCCTCTGCCCCCCTGCAGCAGGCAGGACACGCTCACAGCAAGGTTGCTCTAAAAATTCCTGCTCCCTCCTCATGCTTTGTTTAGTGATTTTAAAGCCAGCAAGTCTATCACTTATTTTTGGAGCCTAACAACTTACTCATAGCTGTTGGGAAAGACACGTGTGTCATAAGTCAGCATCAGACAGCAAAAGGTCCTGTGTGCTTTGTTTTTAACAAGTTGTTTTTCTGAAGTGGTTCATCTTCTTCACAGCCCAGCTAACAACTCCTCATTATTATCTACACGACCTGTTATCATCTGACACAGTGAAAAAAAGGCCTGGGTGTCAATAGCTGCTGGATGTTCATGTTCAACTACTTCTCTAACTTAACATTAAAAAAAAATGAAAACAAACCACTGCAGATCAAACACATTAAGACAGTGGATTAGTTTTCCTGTGTTCCTATGAGGCTACAAATGAAATGCTGAATTAAAAATCCAATGAATTGCCTAACCATGGCTGATGGCATGGCTCTGGAGAGTGCAGGGATGAATCTCTTGGCCTAGTGAGCAGAAGGAGTTGCAGATGGGCACTTTTAACTTACCTAGCTAGACCCAGAGTGGTTTCTACTTCCACACCAAAGGATGAGATGGTGACCTTGAAGCTGCTTCCTCATGTTGAGATCATTGCTGTGCCCCCTGACACCCATATCAACTCATATCATGGGTCTGAAACAGCCTCATTGGGTGACTAATTCTACTGGACACCATTTAGGTGAGATCCATGCACTCCTAAAAATGCCAGACTACCATGGGACACACCTTCAAGCCAGGGAGATAAATAGTCATAGGAAATGCTGTTTGTTTTACCCTCTGAACCAAGCCAGGCTGATGGCCCTGGCACATACCATTGCATATAGGGGGTGCTCCAGTTGTGCTGCTGTGGGTCTGTCTCCAAGCCAGGAGGGACCTCTGTACACCTGAGTGAGGCTTCACTGCTCCCAGGGCTCCTGGCTGCCCTGCTGGAGGGATTTCCCCTCTCTGCTGCTTGGAGAGACAGAAGAAGAGGTGAGGAAATAGTAGAAAACTGATGCATGAGATTTACGATAAAAACAAACCAATCCCTAAACAGAGCAAAATATTTAGTTCTGACAGTAGGTGAAATCCTGTCCACCCTGCTTAGTATCAGTGGTACAATTCCCATTGACTTCAGCATCCTTTTCCTCATGGTCTTCCCAGATGAAGCATCCAGATGTGGTTTAAAGTTTCCTCATGCCTCTCTGGGGAGAACCTGGATGGTTTTACTGGCTCCTGTGGCTCTGTTTCACTCTAGAGCACTTTGGAGGAAATAAAAACCAACCTTCCAATTTCATTAGGAAACAACAGGAAAAAAAAATAATTCATTTTACAATATGACTTCTTGCCTGCTCTCTGCCTCCTGGATTCAATCCTGGAGTGTATGTGGATAAAAAACTCCTGTTCTCACTCAATCTGTTGGAGAGAGTTTGAAAGGCCCCGTTGGTTGAACACTCTAGAAACAAAACCCTGAGAAATCAAAAGCATTATGACAACTCTTTGTTCAGAGTCCTTCAACACAAAAGAAAACGTGGTAGATGGGCTCAAACCCATAAGCTCACAGCAAGTGTTCTCAGATGGGATGAGTTCTGTGCCAGATTCGTGTAAACTGATGAACTCCAAGATATGCAAGACATGCATGAAGAAAATCAAGCCTTTGCCAAAAACTAATAGTATCATTTTCATGTGGACACATTTAACTGAGCCTGTGCTCCCCAGTCTTATTTTCAGACCAATATTAATATATTGTTAATTTTCTGTTGTCCTCAACAATCCATTTAAAATAAAGAACAAACCCAGCATCCTCCAAAACTTTAGTTTTGTAAACATGAACTTGATTTTAGTAAAATAAGGTGACACGCAGCTAGTTACACTTTTATCCTACTACTTAACCACTGCAAATCACTGTCAGTACCTTTCCAAATGCCCTGTGCTGAGCATAGCAAAGCTTTTACAGTTCAGAATGGCAAGACTGACTTCATAAAAAATTCATGTACTTCCAAAGAGGGTCATTTATTAAAAGATCTTTTAAAAACTTCATTTCTTAAAAAGCAACACTATCTACCCACCTCATTTGCACACAGATCTCCTCCAAAGTTCAACCCTGTTCTTGTTTGGTTTGCATTTTTTTCTCATCTTTATTTTTGAAGATCTGAATAGCAGATATTTAGTGAAACAAGTTTCACCATGTGCCTTCTGCTTCCATCCCCTGCTTTCTCCTGTCTCACTTTTCCCACAGACAAGGCTGGGGTGTCAGACCTTGTCCCACAAGTCAGCAGCTGGGGGGGTTTTACCTTCCAACCCTGCTCTTCACTTAGCACAGCTGGAAGTCACCTGCCATAGCCAGGTGAGGACAGACTTTTGACTCTCCTGGATCTTCCACTGTCCTCTTGGTTTATAAATCTTTTTAGGCAGCAAACGGGGCATCCCAAGTGCTCTGGCTGCCACAGGTTGAGAGACACATGGATAGCATATTAACAAACAGCAGAGGGCAAACTGGTACATACTGCCTGGATTGTGGGTCTGCATCACTATTTTCACTGGAAATTATACCACCTTCGTACACTGCAGTCCTGCAGCCAGTATTTGGAGCCTAAAGAAGTAGCAAAAGTACAGAGAAAACCTGGCTATTTTAGACCAAGAGGTTGATATTTCCAGAGATGTTTGGCATCCTGTTCTTCAAGAGTGTTTTCAGTCACTACTTCTTCCCAGAAAACCACTTCTTGCTGTTTCACCTTGCCTGCAGACAGCACAACACACTGGAAAATTCAAAAATAAACCATTAAATAGATTATTATATGGAATATGCAGAAAGGAAGGAAGCTGGGAAAACTAAAATGCAACACAGCACGAAGGTGGAGAAGACTTGCAGTGCCAAAAAAACAGAAAACAATAATAGCACAGATACTACCACTCTCTTACTCTTGTCATAAGACCATCATGGAGCTTATTCTAAATTTAGAAGAATGACATTTAAGAGACTCCAGTTTTTGTTATATAAATGATTGTTTTGCATGGAAACTAAGGGGGGAAATAAAGTCACCACTTATGATTACTGTGTTTTGATGGGCAGCCACAACTAAATTTTTAAGTCATTCAATTAAAAAATATAGGATATGCTTAAAGGCTGTTTATACCTTCTAGGGCAAGGCAGATGGTGTGGTGTAGTTGTCTCCACTCGCCTGCACTGCATCCCAAACAGCCAACATCTGAGTATTTTAGCAGCAATATACTAACAAATGCCAGGACACAGCTACTGACCACCCTTGGGGCTTCCAGGGAGAAAAATAAACGACATTTATGGGTTAATACTTCTGCCTGAAATTTGAGGTTCACTTAACAGATGCCATCATCAGGAGACAAAAGTCCTAACACTGAACAGACAATTTTAACAGCCTTTCACATCAAGCTATGGGTAATATATTTCAAAGGGCAGATTATTGTAGCCTTTCTGCTGACAGCAAGGAATGTCAGATGAATTCAGAGTACTGGTGAACATCTAAGCCTTGGTAACAAGGATTTTAATATAGAGTTATATTACAGTTAGGACAAAACACCTTGACCGATTTATTCTCTTTTACAGCACAAAGGGACCTTCCACTGTAGCCACATTTATATTCATTGCCAAAATATGCAATGGACCCTTACTGTTCACGGGAACAAAGCTCCAGATGCTCTTAGATTCTAAACCTAATGTGCTCAGCTACTGGTGTGGCACCATTAATCACATAAAACATGAGTTTTATAGCCTTGGAAAACTGGCATCTCCCAGATTTATTGGTTTGGCTACTCTGCTTAATAAAAAGTTTCTTATGAACAAGTGACTTCTGGAATATAATGTACTAAACTTTATCATCTCGTAATCAATAGGCATTGGGAAGGTTGTGTTTTTTTTAAGGTTTAGCTCCTTCCCTGTCCTCCTGCAGACTGAAAATGATTCAGCTCTGTACTGCAGAGCTCCATTAAGCACTTTGTTTTTCATTGAATGACTGAAATCAAAGGCGTATGGCCTCCATGGATGGATAAACTGCTGTAAAAAGAGGTAAGTCAGCAATACTGATTGGCTCTGTTGTCTGAGCGTGCCTTTTGATTTCTGAGTTTGTGCCAAAAGCATCACAGTTTTGTGTTTACCCTTCAAAAGCCCTCGGTCACTGGGCTGGTTGTGAGCACATCGCTCTCCCTTCCAGAAACTAAATTCATTAAAAAATAAAAAAAGAACATTTTCCTCCTTGTGGCCGTTGAATGTAATTTTGCAATGCAGATCCTGCACCTCTCATCTTTCACAGCACTGTTTCTATGCTACCAAGTGGTTAGCAGGCCAGTGTGACTTTGCTGGCCATCTCTTTCACTCAGAGAAATGGTTTAGCTCTGCCCAAAGCTCTACGTGGCTTTCAGAAGTCCACTTTGTCACATCATTTTCCTCTTCCATTCCCTCCCCAGCAAGTCAAAATACAGAATGACCGTAAATCTCTGTGACAGTTTCTTTTGTGCATGTGTGTGAGTGGGAATTCATATGAAATCCTGAAAACATACTGCACCAGGACCATCACTGCTGGGCTCAGCACTGCCTTTCACACCACAGACCTGCATCTCCTCCAGAGCTGGGGCTGCAACACGAGCTGTCGTCTAACCATCCATGCTTGCTGTGGTTTTTCACCTGAGTGCAAGGAGGCAGCAGGAACATGATCAGAATGGGTCCCCAGTGAGGTGTTTGGGCTGGTCACAGCTCCCTGAGAATTCAACGTTTGATGCTCAGGAACCTCCCAAGGCAGACAAACAACAGACCCTCTAGACACGAAGTTACCTGTCCACAAAGGCAAAAGAGTTAATTCCTGTTTGAAAACAAAGCAGAGAAACACCAATAAATTGGGCTTTATGCAAACATACCAGAAATAGAAAAGCATAAACAAAATCCTAGCTTTTTAAACTGTAATAAAGTGACAAATGAAGCCAATTGTTACCTGCTTCTTCAATGGACATTCTACAGTCTTGTGATTTCTATTTCTGCAGCCTCATTGGAGTTGAGAGTTGGGTCACTGGGCAGATCTGGGTCCTGTGAAGTCCTTTTTGCCTGGGTTTCGTGAGAAGCAGGGAGAGCAGAGCCAGAGCTTGTGCTGTGTCAAGGGTGCTGCTCAAGGTCTCAGGCGAGGAAATGCTCTCTTACAGACAGCTCACAAGACTAAACCCCTTGTGGCATTAAAAGGAAATGAGTTTGATTCCTCAAGAGCCTACGGCTTCCTCACAAACCTTGGGAAACAAGTTCAGAATACTAGCATATGCTCTAACCCATTTTCTAGCTATAAAGGCTCCTTTATTACTGGCTTTGGCTGACAACAGTTGAGATAGCATGTTTATCATCTTTCTTAAAACACTTGAGAGAGAACAATGTGAGTGCATTTTTATTTCGGTTTGAACTTCTTTATTTCATTGCTGTACAGCTGCATTACACTTGGCTTTAATCCCTTAAGCATTATTTTCCTTGGCAAAATAGTCACTGAACTGAGTAGAACTTACTATTGGAAAAATATGCTTGAAAACCCAGCGTGATGTCAGTGCCAACTGAAACCCATGGAGCTTAAAATGTCACAATTCTGCCTGTGGCTGAAACACAGAGCTCCTCATTTTGTTGACTGAACTAGGAATGTCATAAGTCTTAGGTTGTGAAGCTAACTGTAAAAAAAACCCAAACAAACAAAACATAAAGTAGCCTCCTGAAACTGAGTGTGTGCTCCCCCAACCCCACCATGAACAATCATCTTGAAAACAAGAATATAAAACTGGATGTGGGATAATTCCATGGGCAAGAAATGACTGTGTGGCTCTGCGTCCTGCATCTGTCGGGATGGAGCTGCACTCCAGGCTTCTTGGAGAAAAGATAGAACCCGACTTTGGAAAACATCTTTTAATTTTCAAATATATAAATAAGCACTACTGAAGAACAATTCCAAAGACTGTGGCGATTTGTTATGAGCAGATGCTATAAACAGGAGCAGTAACATTGCCAGGTAAAGGAGAAACTATTGGAGCAGGCTGGAAAACTCTTTTAGTTCTTCAGAGAGATCGTGCTGCTATAGTTACTTTATAAAAAAAAATAATTAGATTCTGAAGAGCACTTTAGTAAAAGAAATCTTTTGCTGGACCCATTTTTTTTTTAACCAAGACCTTCTACCAGCACTAAAAGATGCTGAGATCGAGTTCTTGATATAGTTTTAAGAGAGGGAGGGGTGAAAAAAAGAACAAAAAACCCTACCATACCTGCACCAGGAGCTATTTATTAGCATAACACTCTTCCTTTTAAAGATTTCGTAACAACTGAAGTATATACAAAGTCTTACAGCATTTACACAATAAAAAAAGTTTCCTATTAGCTGACGAAGATTAAGGTAGTGCTGCAATTTACTTCCAAGCATGTATACAATATTCATGAAGCAGACCACTGTGCTTTCAACTTCTCTGCTACCACCCCACCACTGCCAGTTGAAATGACAGTTCACTCAACCACTGGGAAGACACAGATTGTCAAAAGGTTTGGAACAGGTTGACCTGCAGCACTAACCATCATAAGGAGGAATTAAAACAAAATTAAAAAATTAAATTCAAAGAAAAATAAAAGGAGAAAAAAAAAAAAAAAAAGAAGCTACATACTGCCATGTTTCTACGCTTTCCTAGAGCTGTAACAAACCTTCACAGCCTTAGATATAACATATGCAAGACAACATAATCACAATTTTTCAGATATAGTTCAGCTACTGAGTGTATTTACTTCTGAATAGGAGGCGTTACATTGATATGGCTGTGTGTTTCCATTTTTGTTTGTTAACTGTTCAAATAGGTCTACAAAAAAAAAAGTCATAATTAAAAGACAGCATGGAATTTGTAGTCATGATGTGTTGGGTTGTTGGTTTTTTTTGACTAATAAAGGCATTCAATATCAGCTATAGGATCTAATCATTCCCGTCAAAAGTTTAAGACCAGGAATCTTGGAGTAAAAACCAAACCCACAAAATCCCCCCAACCTAACGCAGCTGCCACGTGTTGACTCCAAAATTCATTAAGCTTTTCCAATGGGGATGCTACCAAATCATGAACATGCTTTCACCAACCCAAAGGCAAGACCCAGATAGTTTTGAGAGGTCAAGCAGATTCACTAGACTACTTCTGCTATCAAACTGAGGGAGCTCCCCTAGAAAGAAGAAATCTTTACTGAACAGTGCCTCGCTACAAGTAGGGATACACAGTTTAACAACGAGACGTAATTTCAGAACATAAAGAGTTATTTGCCTTTTAGAAAGGGTTTTACACGTGCCAATAATGCACTTTCCCCAAGAGAGAAGGCTTTTTGCCTCTTGTCATATGCCCAAAACACTTATCTGGCCAATTTCCCCCCCCCCCCCCCAACAAAGGGATTCTGTTTCAACTCAGAAACCAGTAACGTCAGTTGACAATATCTGCATTAAGACAAAAAGTGACATATATAAAATCCACAAGGAACCACATAAATACCAAAGAAGTCATATAACCTTTCCATGTAAACACTTGGATTATACCGAAGCCCTAATTAGATTCTCGTCTTAAACTTTTGGCAGATAACGCGTATGCTCAGCCAGGCTTTGTAGTTAGTTATTGTTCAAGTGGAAGCCAGGTCAGCTCACATGTTGACAGGCATGCAACTTGGAAACATTGCACAACAAGCAACACAAAAGAGATTTGAGAAGTGTACAAGACTTCAAGTAGACTTCACAACCCTTCACAACTGAATATTCACAGACAAAGATACAGTCCTTGCTTTTTTGTTTTTTGTTTTTTGTTTTCCTCTAGGGTGGATGTTTCTCTCACACATGGGACACTTTCTGTGACTCTCTAGCTTGCTTGATGCTATACAACCACTTGATGATCCTGGCATTCCTCTCAATGGCAGAAATGCCGTATGGCACACGGTCATTGGCACTGTCATCGTTTCTAAGGTCACTGTTGCTGTCCTGAGACTGTTCACAGTCCGAGCTAATCATGCTTGCGCTGCGAAAGTTGAGGGATATAATATCAGAGTTAGCCCTTGCAAAGTTTTCCATCCCGAGGTTTTCAAGCTCTTCAGGATCCAGTCCGCAGTAGTTAAAGAATCGTTCAACGTCTGCGTCCACGCGAAAGTACCTGTCGCTTAAGTCTGATTTGGATCGCTGCAGGGAAGGTCTCCTACTGACTCCGCACCCAGACTCCACTGCCTCGATCTCTGGGGATTTCAGGGTGGCGATGGCAGCGATTTTGGGCTTTGGAGGCAGGGGTGGGGCCGAACTGCTGCAGGGTATTGCTTTTAAGGGCTTAGCGCTAGTTACTTTCCTAATGTCTGAGGAGCTGTGAGAGACGTGCAAGAAAGTCTCTGCCGACTGATCCAGGAGCCTTCTGCTGATGTTGGAGCTGCTCTCCTGGGGGCTGCTACGGCCCTGCGTGGGATAAACCTTCAGAGACTCGGCGAACGAGTGTCGGTTCAGCTCCGTGGAATCGGCTCTGTGGGGCGGCCAGTTTCGGGGACCGTGTTTATGCCCCGAGCCCGAGCTGGAGCCTTCGGAGCTGTTGATGATGTTCTTCAAAATCTCGAGTTTCAGGTTCTCTCTCTGGACGCCGCTCTCGGTCTTGGCGTTGTTGCTGAAGACTTTCAGGGTGGGGCTGCCCAGCGCTCGCTTGGCCGCCGGACAGA
>JANHGL010019919.1:24494-72103 GCA_024611195.1 Ceyx melanurus
GGAGGGGGGAGGTCTTCTCCGAGGATCGGGAACAAGGCGGAGGGAGAGCCGCCGAGAGACTCGCAGCTCCCTTTGCTCTGCCTCCGTGCCGCTCTAGCGGCGCTTGCCAGCCGCCGGGCGTGAGGAAGGGGGTGTGTGAAGGTAAGGGCTGTCACCGTGCTCTCCGGGAACGGCTGCCGCTGCCCTGCCCGTGCCCGCCTCTCCGGGAGCTTTCCTCTCCGGCCGTGCCCCGTGCGTGCCGGCGAAGGAGGAGAGCAGCCCCCCTGCCCCACGCGTGCCCCGCCGCCTCCCGCCGGCCAGCCGGGAAGTTACTTTGTTCGCCGAGTTCCCGCGGAGGCCGGGCTGCCTCGGGCGGGCGGCGGAGACCCCCGGGCGCCCGGCATCGCCGCCAGCCCTCCCGGCCGCTCGCATCCTTCCCGAGTTCAGGTGTCACCAGCCGCCACCGGAGACTCCCCGGGAGGGGAGCCCCGCGGAGAATCCGTGTGCGCCTTCCCCGGTAGCTTCCCTCAGGGAAGGGGTGATTGAAGTGGAAGAACTTTCCTTTGTCGTGAGAGAGGATTTAGTGACCTCCAAAGTTTTGTTCCGGGAGGAAACGGCTCGCTAAGTTTTTTTTTTAGGATTAATGATGAATTTTCTTGTAATTAATTATGCTGTTGTTTGGTATCCAGGGATCTCAAAGCAGCGGAGCAGAAAAAAAATCTTAGGGATGTTTAGGCAGGCATTTCATTTAAATACGTTGCTTACTACACACCAGCATCTTATATTTTGTGCTATCAGATGGAAAGCACGGCATACATTTCTAAATGCATATACTTGTCTGTAGATAACACAGGGGCTAAAGATGGGAAACATGCAAAAACTAGACAGCTTTTAAACATTGCATTCTCTTTGGCGGAAGATCAATAGCTGAAGATTTCTGCTTACACAATCTATACCTTGACAATATCATAATTAAGAGATCTGCTGATAATGTACAGTATTGATAGCATTTGAGCTTCAGTTAAAGCTTAATCAGTTTCACAGGTAATTTAGACTAATATAAAGGAGCTTTGGATAAATTGATAACTAGGCAAGGTTATTAAACTTTGTGATTGGTTCCTGATGAACTCTTGTTTTTCAAAAGAGTATCAGTAGGTATTTAAAATACAAGGCTGTATTTTACCTGTTCATGTCTGAAATTTGGTTACTGAGAAAGAGCCTTTTGAGAAGCCCAGCTAAGAAGTCATTATATGATGGTAATCTTTGTTGCACCCATTCATAATGAACAATTTTATGATGCTAGGCACTGTGAATTTTCTGTTAGTGTGCTACACAAACAGGAGGAGTTAATTTCTATTTTACATATGGATTTCTTTGAAATTATTACATGTAATGGCTGTGCCTTGTATGATACATACCTGAATTGATTGATATTAATTATTACCTGTGACATTTTAATGGTATGTTTAAACAGTTGTAGCTTGTCTCTGCCGTCTTGTTTCATTGTTTCAAGCTATCTTAGACAGAAAAACCTTAAAATTTCTTGCTTGTACATTATTCCCTGTGTCTCATCTCCCTGCTCTCCGTAGGTCTGATTTAAAGCACAATATCTGCTGAGAATACCTGTATGTGTTTGTGTAAAGAAAAATACCAGTTTTAAAGATATACAAATCTTCTTGGTAGATGAGAGCAAACCCCTCATGCCCTGGATGAAAACCTACTGGGCTGGTATTAATGAGAGACTTGATTTGGCATTAGCTTGTGATGCCAAACTACAGACACGAGAGAATGTAAAGATAAAGCTGGCACTCTGATCTTTGTTTAAACAGGTCGTGTTTTTTATTTAATGCTGTGTGCTCATTACAGGAGCTGTCACGAGGAATGTAAAGAGCACTGGAGTTCTGATTTGGCATATGTAGCCAATTCTGACATTGATGTTTCTGCTTCTTGAGTTAATGGTTTGTAGAATATCGTGTTGTCTGCGATAATTATTTCATGGTCTTTCTTCTATGGTATAAGAAAAAATTCTGGATTGTGTCCTTTTAGGAACCAAATATGGTCAGATCTACTGCCTCAGATGCAGTCCTCCTTACCTGAAGAGTTACACAGGAGCAGGCTCTTCTATACCATAGAACATACAGAGATATGTAAAAGGTTACTGGTTTTTAAGTCAGCTAGAGTTTTGCCACTGAATTACAGGGAAGGAGACCTAAATTCCCACAAGCCAGGTAACTGCTTAGTCAGTTATCCAGACAGTTTATTTTTTTTCAGATGTATGCAAACAATATTAAATAGTGAATTTAAAAGTTCATATATAATTGATAGTTTTTATGGGTTTTTTTCCAGGAGAATAATTTTCATCTCAAATTGTTAATAAAAATATTAAAAATAAATCAGTGCCATCCATCTGATTCTTACTGAATCTTTTTTTTTAAGATTTCAGAGGATGGGTAAAGAGATCTGAAGGAAGAGCCTTTTCACAGCTGCTGTTACACTAAGATATATTGGAATGTTACAATGTACAGTTAGAGCTTTGGAAATACAACAAAGTGTAGCTTTGGAAGCTTTTCATTTGGGTGTTCTGGATCATACAGCGGTCTGGATTCTGTCATCAGCATTATAGGTGAATTTGGTCTGTGTGAGAATTTCTGGGAGCAAGGTAGTCTCTTAATTGCTAATATCTAACAAAATTTTTGACAAAATACATTTTGATGTTTAAATTTTTGATATTCTAGGTTATGTTTCAGAATATGTCAGGTTAGTAATGGAAAAGAGTTTTTAAGGTCACTGGACTGTTATCCTTTTACTTCCTCTTAGAAAATAATCTTTCCATGCTGTTGTTGTTACAAATAAAATAGCATGTGAGTGTAATGGCTGGGGGATGTTGCAGGATGACAGACCAGTAGATCTGCAAAAAGGAGCAGGTATGGTAATGGCTCTTCACCTCTTCTGCCGTGACCAGCTCTGGAGGGTAAAGCAGTTCGTTCTGCTCACTGCTTGACCTTATTGTTCAAACTCTCAACAAGTGTGATGGTTTTGCTGTGATTTGATAAGACAGTGGAAATTTTATTAGGTTTAACAAATAACCACTGTGGTATGTATGTGGTAACTTACAGTCCTAACTGATTTGGGTGTCATTACACTAATGTAAATACAAAATGCTTCATGTTTTCCATATAGTTACTATTTTAAATTACATTATTTACCATGGGAGTAATGTCAGGTATAAATGCTTGACCATGGAGAGACATCGTAATATTAGTGTAAGAAGGACTCGTCCTTTTCTTTTACTCAGATTCAGAGGTGTAATTCACATACACAATGCATTTCAGTTGCTGGCATTTCCCTTAGTTGTTACAGATTTTTAATTTATACATTTTGGCTAAAACCAAGATTACTGAATTTAGCATATATCACTTTTTCAAAAGCTAATTTTTATGTGGCACGTCTTCTCAGCCAAAGTTCCTTTGCCACCTTCCCTTATGGCAGGTAAGGGTCTTGCCATTCAGCCAAACGTTGAAGCCAGCAGAGCAGCTGTAGAAGCAGCATACGAAGGAGACTGATGGCTGCTGATCCTATTGACTGTTTTTCCTCTGCCTTTCCTAATTGGCTGTTTTACTCAAGCTCCCTTTTTGCCAGCTCTCACAGTCGCATCACTGTGCTTAACGTGCTGTGTAGCTCAAACATCCTGCATGCCACTTCATTTCCTATCACCTTTGTCCTCCTCTTGCTGGCTCTATCATATCCCGTCTTCTCTCTGCTTTTGCCTTTGCTGATGCTAATCTTGCTTAGTTTTTCCTTCTCTGTGAAAGAAAGGGGAAGGAACACAGTGTCCAGCCATTGCAATGACTATTTCTCTGACTTGCTGTGTTTTCTCCCTTTTCCTTTGCTGACTTTCTGGAGGTTGTAAGCTGTGCGGGGCAGAGGCTCTCTGTCACTGGTTGTACAGCATAGTTTGGATTCCACCTGGTCTGTGGACACTCATAATGCATAGTTAGCCTAGGATTGTTTCTGCTTTGTGGGACAGCTTTTCTTCTGGTTCTTTGGTAGAAAAGCAAAACATTTCTTACTTGGAGCTTATTTTTACTGTATTGCTGTTCTGAGGTATATCTTAGTTTTGCCCCTCAACATTTTATCCCTAGTATGAGTTGTTTCTCGTAGAAGTTAAAGATGCTCTTCCTAATGCAGCAGGGATGTGATAGACTCATCTGCTGCCAGTAGTTAACAATCCAGTATCCTAAACAAGAACCCAAACAAGAAGTGTGGGTTGTGACACATTGCAGTGGCAACTTCAGGTTTGGCTGGATGATGTTCTGCTTTCATCAGGTTGATCAAGTAAGACAGAAGGGAAAAGAAAATTCTAAATGTATAATGAGATCATTATACTACTTTGATATTTTTATCTTTTTTTTTTATCTTTTTTTTTTTTATGTTTCTGATTTTTACCCCTGAACTCTGGCTTCGTTTTAGCATCTTTTGCATCACATGAAAATTTGTAGTAGTTCCAAGTGGAATTTTCATGAGTTTTTCCAGAAACCAGGGAATCAGCTGATGTACAGTGCATACACAGCCAACCCAGACACTGAGCAAACTATTCCTGTCCTTTGCCACAGCCTGTGCAGTGTTTTGCTGTGTGAGAGCTTCCACCTGAGCTAGCCTAGTGAATGCACTCGCAGTGTAGGTCTCCTGTATCTTGCTTCTGTTGTGAGTAGCCTCTTCAGTTTCAGGGAAAACAGTGATTTGAAGCATTCCTGTGTGAGAAAGGCACCGTAGGACTAGATGCTTTGCTAATCAGTTGGGTCCATTTCAGGTCTGAAGAATATCCAGAGACATCTGACCTGAAACACTCCTGCTCAGACTGTGTGTCTGGGACTTCCCCTGTACTATCTTTCCCCTCTCTTTTTCTTGGAAGAAAAGAATTTAGTTGTCTTTGTTTCAGTTTCATGTGGACAGTGTAGAGGGACTGTTTGTGGACAGGACTTTAGGGGTAGGAGGGTGAGTGGCCCAAACAGCTGTTGAGTATTTTTCCCCCTCATATCAGTCCTGGGGAAGATACCTGGAAAAATAAACAGCACAAACCAGTGACTCCCTCCCTGAACATTCACAGGGTGATAGAAAGGATTTTAATGGGATGGATGCAGCTAAACAGGTGAAAAATGGAAACATCAAAATTAATAGGACAGTATACTTCATTTTCAAAGTTTTGTGCCTAAGAGAAAAAAAAACAACGTAGCTGTGAAAGATTTGCTTGATTTTACAAAGTAACTTGAGGCATTAATAGAAAAATACATACTCATATCTGAAGTAGTATCTATCACTGTAAATATATGTACTTGTAAGTATGTTCTACATTAACCTTAATGTATTTATGTGCTGGTACTTTGGCATTTCGTTCATTCCAAATTACAGCAATAGATTTGCCACTTTTCCCTTCTTGTGTAGTGGCATAGAGATCAGGAAGCCTTCAGGAGCTATTGGTGTTAGATTTCTTCTGAAATCCAGCAAGAATATTGGCAATAGGAAGTCACCCCCAGCTCAGAGATGCTGTTGCACAGGAAGGGAATACCCTGTGAAGTCTCTTAGCAGTGTTAACATGCCTGGGTGTGAAGCTGCAGCTCCTGCCTCTAGCTAAAGCCGGAGTCTGCTGGCAGTTCCAGAGGTGCAGTGTGTCATTCCCCTCCACACTGAGCCACGGCAGCAGCCCTGCTGTACTTTGCCAACCTACAGACCAATGCTGCTGCTGACCAGCTCCTTTTGAGTGCTGAAGTGAAACCTGCTTGAAGTGTCTACTGAAATAATTCTTCATTCATTAGTGGGCTTTGACATATTCTGATGTGGTTTTGGTATCAGAGTGAGCAGACTAAACCAGATGGGCTGTATCTGACCAAATGGGTCCAATTCTTTGCATTTAGACACTATTTCCATTGAAATAACTTTGTTTGTAGTTAAGAGGGACTTGACCCAGCAGGGCTTGTACAGATGAGGGCCAGGAAATGAGTGTGAGGCCAATTGTCACAAGAGGCTGAAGAAAAAGAACATTCTTCAGCTAAAAATGAGAACAAATTGTTTATTTATTACCTAATGTTTCAGTACTTATATTATTTACTGAGAGGATGACTGTATTTTGAGAGATTCAAGAGCTTAATAAGAGGACGTGCCCAAATTGCAGACTGAAATGTACAATCAAATCCCCACAACCCTAATTTATTCCTGTTGGAATGTATTTTTATTTTTTTTTATAATTTTCCCACATAACCTATATTTTTAGTTATTTTCTCTTAGAATGAGCATTATAATTTGGGGACTTGTAATTTGTCTTTCATGAATGTATACTCATGATATTCAGTAATGTAGTAGATTTTGAAATACTGCCAGAGATGAAGGCAATTTTTTTAGAGTAAGGAATGAGTTTTGTGGCTTTTAGAGACTTAAAATTTCCTTTCCTAGAGGTAATTACATAAACAGATTAGTTACTTCTGCAGGTATTTTGGGATAAATGCAGGTAGTGTAGAGCCAAAACAATATATTTTTAAGGGAAAAAAAAATGTTTTACTTAAGACAAACGTATCCATTTAAATATGTTATCCAAATATGATAATGTTTATACATTCAGGCAAGATTATATACAGGATTACAATAATGCATTTAGCATTGTCAAATGTTCAGTCTGTTTGTAAATCTTAAGAGTATTGCAGTGTTTAAATCTGAAATATATCTGAAATATATATGATAAATGATATATGATAAAGTGGAAGTTTAAGTTGAAAACAAAGCAATATTATTAGGTCATGTTTATTTTTTAGATTTAATAAATCAATAGGTTGTTTTTATGTATGAGAATTTGATTCAGAAAATGGTACTACTGATATTCCAAAATAAAATTAAATCTTCATAAAGAGAATATTCAGTAATTGTAATTTCCAGCATCTAGGTACGGAAATTAGAAAAAAGGGATTGAATATCATACAATCATTATTCAAAATAAGGCTAGCTTTGAAAGTTTCTAAGTGGAAACTGCCTTAAATAAATAAAGAATGAGATTTCATAGGTAAATATGCAATTTCTGTGTTTTCTGAAATCATTCTTTTATCTTTCTGGATGCCTGGTCAAAACTATGACATATAGTAGGTACGGTATATTTTTGGAGGAGATTCCACAGAAGTGGGTGTCAGGGCATAGTTCCAAAAGACAAATAGTTTTGTCTCATTTCCTCCTTGCTGTGCCTATATAATCTTTTTGTGACAGTTAAAGCAAACAAGTATGTTAGTGTTCTTTATAAATAAAGAAATGAAAGAAACATGTATAATGTTTGTGTTTGAGAGCAGTGGAAGGAAACTAATTTGAAGGAAAAATTAATTTCAGTGAAGAATTTTGTCATACCCTGCCTGACAGTTCATTATAATCAGCAAAGGAGAGCAATGATGTGTTTTAGCATGGTAAGAAATATCTCTGGGGATTTTGTTGCTTTTTTTTTTTCTAGTACCAGTTAAGGTAATTGTAACTACAGAGAAATAAAAGAAAATTAATGCAATAATTAAAAGAAATAAAACAATTCAATAATTAAAAGAAATTAAATAAATTATTTTTTTTTTTGTCTTATAGAACAGGTTGCTTGGTGCCCTGTAGATCTGCAGTGAACATGTATATATGATGTGGCACTGAAGGATTCACTGATGGGTTAAATAGGAAGTTCTAATAGTAGAAGATAGATTTTGTCTTTCTTCTCCTTTAAGTCAGTGGGATTTTGAGGCATACAGTTGTGTGGGGGTGTTGATCTGCCTGAGGGCAGGAGGCTCTGCGGAAGACATGGGCCAGGCTGGATCACTGGGCCAAGGCCAATTGTCTGAGGGACAATGAGGCCAAGGGCCGGGTCACAGCAACCCCCAGCAGCTCCAGGCTGGGGAGGAGTGACTGGAAACTGCCCAGCAGAAAGGGATCTGGGGGTGCTGGTGGGCACCCAGATGAACATGAGCCAGCAGTACCCAGGTGCTCAAGAAGGCCAACAGGATCCTGGCCTCGATCAGGAGCAGTGTGGCCAGCAGGAGCACGGCAGGGATCATGCCCTTGTGCTCGGGCCTCGCGAGGCCTCATCTCGAGTGCTGGACTCAGCTCTGGGCCCCTCAGTATAGGAAAGACACTGAGGGGCTGGAAGGTGTCCAGAGGAGCTGCCAAGCTCCCGAGGGGCTGAGAGAACAGGTCGTGTGAGGAGAGGCTGAAGGAGCTGGACATGGTTAGTGTGGAGCAGAGGAGGCTGAGGGGGGACCTCATTGTCCCCTACAGCTCCCTGACAGGAGGGTGTAGAGAGGTGGGTGAGACCTCTTCTTAGTTACTAATGAGAGAACCAGGGGAATGGGCTGAAGTTGCAGCAGGGGAGGTTTAGACTGGTTATTAGGAAGATACTCTTTAGAGAGAGTGGTGAGGCAGTGGAACAGGCTGCCCAGGGAGGTGGTGGAATCACCATCCATGGAGGTGAACTGAGTTGGCATGGTGCTTTAGGACATGCTCTAGGGCAGGCATGGAGGGGGGATTTGTGTTGGATTTGGTGATCTGGGAGGTCCTTTCCAACCAGGGTCATTCTGCGATTCTGAGGAATAGCATACAGTGCTCCAGGATCATATTAGTCTGCTCATCCACGCAGCTCTGCACAGAGATAGAAGGTAGGTATGTGGGGCTTTCTCCTCAGCTAGGACTGACTTTTCTCCAGGAGCTCTGTGGCTCGACAAGCAGTGCAACACTGTCAGAAAAAGCCAGACTTCTGTTCATTGTACTCCAGGTCTCAAGATGTCACTGAACTGGTTTCAAACCCAGTTCAGAGATTTCAAATGCCACAAAAAAACCCCACCAAACCTAAAATCCCCACAGGCTTGTTCCAGCTTCTTTATTAAAACTGACAGATGTGACCTCCAAGATGTGTCCTGGAGGGTCATGGGGGACTTGTTTTCCTTTGTCCCTGAAGGGCTATCAGACCTCTTCTGCTGCTGCTTTTTCTTGCATTTGAGCCTTTCTGTTGTAGGCTTGCTGTCTACTGCTGAACATAACCAAGTTGAAGTCTGTGGCTTTTACAAATGTCCAGAAGCTGTTCTGTCTTACTTTGTTACTCTGTGTCTCCAAGATGCTGGAGTGCCTTCTCAAGAGTATCCTCTCAGAACTGCTTTACTGTGGGATGGAATTTTTACGTAAGAGGTATTATCTCCACTAATAAATAGGAAAAATTTGACAAGGTTTTAATACTTCATCTCTAGATAAAATCTTGTGGTAACAACAAAAATGCCAAAGAGGACTGAAGAGGTTTCGTTATGTGATTTCAAATTCAGCATAATTGTCCTGTGAAAGGTTTTTTTTTTTCTGCCATTCAGGAAGGAGATTAGCTGTTTTACATGGGAAATGAGGTCAGAACACAGAATTTATTTTCATTTTACAGTCAGCCGTGATCATTTTGAAAATATTATCCTTAACCCTCCATTTTTATTTTCTACTTCTTGGAGACCTGACTGAGACTTTCTAGAGCAATTGCAACCCAGCTCAGATGTGGTATTTATTTTTTTATTCTGTGAATATACAGCTAATAAGACATCATTAGAACAGGGGAATACCTTAGTTTCTTCATCAAACTCTTCAACTCTTTGATAGTTTAGTTTTAAAAGTAACATTGCCATACATAAACTTATAGTTTATATTACAGCAAAGGTTCATTGATGGAAGATCTCTTGCCTCTCAGGAGAGGTTTTAGCTTGTGAGATTTGATCTCATTTTGATTCTTTCTGAGCCATAAAACAGCATACCTTTTTATTCTGATTTGGAATATGGCTCCTACAAAGTCAACAAGCTGAGCTTTGGATGGTATTTCCACTGGCAGATAGTCCATAGTTTACAAGTGCTGTGTGTTCTCCAGTGTGTTCTCCAGGGACTGACCCAAAGGACATGTATTTTTTATCTTCTTGATCAGTCATGGCAGATGCCTTGTAGCCTGAAGTGCACTCCAGCATTCTCACAGCAAGGGCTTTTGGTGTCCAAAGGAACATGCATTTCACAGCTCTAAGCTGGGTGCTGTTATGACCCTCACTATTGAGTTCATAGTCTGTCTTGGTGAGGTTGTAATACACAGGACATGGTCACATGTATTAATTGGTGAAAAGTCCCTGTTGTCTGTGGGATACTTCATAATTAATAACAGTGGATGGCCTCCTGGGCATTCTTGGCACTAAAGTGAAGAGTTTGTATTGTTTTATGTCGTTAAACCAGGAGCCAGAGACTTGGTGCAGTTATCCTAAGCACAGGCTTCTACTGCTGAAGAACACTGTAAGATGGTTTTGCTTTGTATTTCAGTAGAGGAAGCACAAGACTTTATATTCTTAAGGGGTTTTAATCAGTGAATTTGTAGTTTTATGGCAAATTGTCTTCACAGAATCATGGAATGGTTAAGGTTGGAAGAGATCTCTGAAGGTCATCTTGTCCAACCCCTAAGCTGGACAAGATGCAAGTTACCTAGGACTGTGTCAAGACAGCTTTTGAATAGGGTTATGTAAGAATGGCTTTTATTAAACTTCAGAGCACCACAATCTGCAAGATAATTTACTCATAGGTGCCAAATGTGTGCTGGAAGATGGTGTAGTAAATTATTTGGGACTAAACTAGTGGAGGATGCCTAAGTTAAATTTGAAAAATTGATTTTGCATGAAGCAAATGTATTTACAGTAATTTTAGTACAGTTACTGCTGCACTGGCTACCAGTGCAGCACCTATGTTAGAGAATCCATCAAGATACAAAAAAAAAATGTTGATAGCTGCCTATATTATAAAAAAAAAGAAATGGAGGATATGCTGCTTTATTTTTACACAACCCTGTCTTTTGCTTGAAGAATTTTGTGATACCACAACAAAAATGAAAACCATCTGAATCTTATGTATCATGTGTACCTATATGACCAGGTGCATGTTATTTTTCTAAAAAAATAAGCTATTGTTCTGATAGCAGTAGATAGCAAACCAATTCCTGAGATCTAATAATGTAAGGAACATTCAGTTTCTGTTGTTATTGTTCCTGCCTGTTCCATTCAGTAAGTACAGTACTTGATTTTTGTTGTTGTTTTCTGAACTAATGAATATCCAGCTCTTTAAGTAGGTTGAAATGAAGAGGGAAAACAGGACTGGGAGGTTAACAGAGTTAGTTCTGCAGTTCAGCTGTTACAGGGTTTTAGGCTGATACACGTTGCTTTAACACTGTCACAGCAATAGTAAAGCTACAAGAAAATTCCACTGGAGTTTCTGTGCTCTAGTGTTCTAGAAAACTGAAGCCCTAATTCAGCAAATCTGTCATATATGGAAGGAATCTTGGTTTTTGGTATCCCTCAAAGAGGAGCAGTCACTTTCATATGTCCTCCTTGTGCCTTGAGATAACCTTTTGATTGGCAAGATATTGCATTAGTCATAGGTAGTGGGACTGACAAACTGTGGTTTCTTGAAGGGATCTGGGAAGACAGCCAACTGTGAGGCCTCTTGGCTTCATTTTAAATTGAATGTATAGCTTTTTCTGGCAAGATAAAGCTAATAAGCTTTGTTGGTGTATTCACTGTTGTACTAGACTAAATACAAAGTTCCCTATGATTGAAGAGGTAGCAAAAGCAAGGGCTTGTGCCATTTTTGAGGTTGCTTACATCAGTCTTCCTCACGTGGCTTTTCATTGCTCTCTGGGTTGCAAGACTTCACCATTTCCAAGACTTTGGTCTCCAGGCATTTTCTGCCCCGGAGAGGTTTGCCAGAGCTATGTCTGGAAGACGTTAGTGACTGCATTAGCCAGCTTAGGGGTCTTCCCTAGAACAAGGAAGGAGTCCTTTTTCAGTTGAAATCAATATTTTCCTGGATTCAGGAGTGAATTTTGAATCCACTAGGCCAGACAGTCTTCTAAGATGGGTTTATACAATGCAATCCAGTCATTAGGACTGTCAAAAGGCACAAGTTTATGAATAACCTTCATCCAAAGGCTAACAAAACTGTCAGTATGGGGTAGTGTCCCAAGGAAAAGCTAAGATCCCCTTGTCCCAGAATAGCTTGCATTTGATAGCTAAGATGCCTCTCTGTATGATTAAGGTCTTGCATACAAAGGTGGGTGGAGACCAGTTTTAAACACAGAACATCTGGATTTAGAGGGCTGTGCTCTGTCCCTTACAGCCTTCATTTTCAGTGGAGGTTGTGGTGCTTATTTGCCTACAGCAGTCTCTGGTATAAAATGGGAAAGAGTATAACCATGTGATGGTACTAATTTAATATACTGGATCCTTAATTTTTGGGTTTCTTGGCAACTGTCAATATGAAAATAACTCAAAAATATAGTATTTGCTTTTTTTTTTTTTTTTTGTAATGAACTTTCCTAAATCATATTTTTTGGAACTTGAAATGTGAGTGAGCAAAAGTGCCCCACCTAGTTGGGGTTTTTTAACCCATTTGTATTTGGTAGGTCTTAGGAGTAAAACTTAAACATAGTGACAGAGATTGCTTTTCATAATGTCAGGAAACAGCTGAAAGGAGAATCAGCATGATGTTACTTTGCATGTTTAGGCCAGGATTTCAACAAAATGGATGTTATACATAATTAGATTGTGAATAAACTACCAGATTATTTCAGTTATGGTGCAGTACAAGTAATATGTTAACATTTATTAAATAAATGAGTAATAAACAAACAGGGTTTCATTGAAGAAGAGAAACAATATAAATGAATTTGTTTTGCTATTTATGATAATGTTCTGTTTACAATTACTTGGGTGAAACAAAGTATTTCACTCTAGTTGGAACCAACCAATAGTCTTACCAAAGAAGCCAGGCTGAAATCTTGTTGCTGTTGGACAGTGGATATATTCTCTTATTCTCTTAACTGATAAATACCATCAAAAACAAGGGGACACCCAGTGAAGCTTTAAGATAAACCAGTGGTAGAGATTTTTTTTTTATGGGTTATGTAAGTAAACATACCTACCTAACCAACAGGCTCACATGTTGCCAAAATTTTCCTACTTGTGTTATTTAATTGCATTTCCCATTAATTAATTAAAGACATTCATATGAATGATGTGTACTCATGTGAAAGACCTTATTTCACTGGAGAATTAAAAGCAAGATCTTCTATTGGAGGTTCAAATGAAGCCAACACACATAGAAAAGATCCAGTTTGGCTGCAGCCATGCAATGGTGAGCTACACTTCCCCCTCTTCCCAGGAATCTTTTAATGCATAACTGCTTATTTGCAACATGCAGGAGTGTATCAGTGATATTTTTTGCAAGATCTGCAATGGAAAGATAGTTACAATGTTGAGGTTTGCAGTGTGACACTTAAAAAATTGGAACTTAATCATATAAAATAAGTAGGTTCTCATGCTGGTCTCCATAAAACTACTTTCAGACACAGGAATATTTACAAATTCAGTATCATTGCCTTCTTGAACAGTCTCTCAGGATTTAAGGTGACCTCTCATTAATAGATTTTAGGAACAAAATGTATTGAATTCTGATCCAGCTCGGTTTTCTAGTACTTTTTACAGTACTACTTCTACCAGATGAAAGTTTAGGATTGAAAAAGTGGGAGATTAACATCATCTTAAGATATTTTTTTGGTGCATCTGCTCTTGTAATAAAATCAAGGAATATAATCAAGTGTTAAATTGATTGTCTTTCATATATTCAGTGTATAGTTTGTATGATGATGTCATGCTACCAATAAAACTTATTTGCAAAGTTGCACTGGGGAGGTCAAGTGCAGCGTATAAGCAAAGCTATTTTTATCTGTTTATAGAAAAAAGTGCAGTGAAAGGTTTGTCTGCAGGTAAGTCATGGCTGGTCACTGCATATTGGAGATACACACTAACAGTAGTTTATGCAATGAACTTAAACTGAAAAATATTTTTAATTTAAAATGCACATGTTGCATTTTTAAAATATTTCTAAACATTAGTTCTAAGATGATTGTTTCACTTCTACTGTGTCAAAATGAACTAAGTTCAAGTGTTTAAAACCACATTGATTTTTCTTTTAATATAACCTCTTTATTCTTTTGAGAAGTCGGGGGGGGAAATGAAGCAAATTGAGTTAATTCTGTTACTACCCAGGTGGTAAAAAAAGTTACCATTGTAAAGTGCCAATCTTGGATTAAAAATAAGTATTTTGAAGGGGGGAAAATGTCTGATATTGATATTCTTGAAGTTTGAAGGTTCCTTTCTAGTAACACAGTGGAGGGAGAAAAAAAAAAAAAAGATCTTTAATGTCCACTTCATTTATTCTAATTCGGATGTCACTGGTATATTAGGAGTTGTTCAGTTTCCCCATTGCCCAGGGCTGACAGTGCTCTACAGAGGGATTTCTTGTTTGAAGCAAGACATGAAGGACCTACTGGTAACCTCTAACTAGAAGAATTTCAGAATGTAATGGCCTTGATGTGTATTAAACTAGATGAGTCTTGTTTAAATCCTTGGGCTGTTTTTCATTTGTGTTTGCTTGGGGTTTTTATTGAGATTGGTATTTGCAAAAAGCAGAATGATTTCTTGCCTTTGGAACAGAGTGACAGAGAAAACTTCTCTGCTCCTGCGCTTCAGGGCTGGAAGGCAAAATAATTAGTTCCACCCAACTAGGAATAAATCAACCAGCTTGAAACGTGATAGTGCCTGGCAACTGGTAATGTTGGGAAAAAAAAAGATTTTAGAAAATCATTATTGATGGAGAAATTGGTATGCAGAGCAGAATGTATGTGCACCTTTACAATAAGCTTAATGTTGCTACCTTATCCATAAACTGTTGTCTTTTCCTAAAAAATATGTGTATAAGGCAAGAAAAAGAGATTGTTAGTAATCTAGTAATAGTTTGGGGTTTTTTCCTTTTTAGAAAGATGGTACAGAAATATAAATATTACTTAGGTTTGTAGAACATTTAAGAGGAATGTTAAAGAATATTCCTGATGTTTCTGAGTATTTCAAGACTAGACAGTGCTGGTTCCATCCTTATCCCTTTATGCTTTCCAGAGCACTTGGAAATTCAATTCCATCTTTTGTTGGAGAGAAAAGAAAGACCTTGTTTTAACTATTTTTTCTTTTTAACCAGTTGAGAATTTGTTCAGAATTACTTTTTTTTTAATTAGTTGGGTAGGAAAAAGGATGGTAAAAGAAATATGACATTAATCTTTTTATGAGGCTTCTCAAAGTACTTGCATAAGAGCAAAATTTTCATTAATTAACTCCATGGGCAAAGTGTAGCATATTCTTTGCTTTTGAGAACCTGTAGTTCTGTAATTTCTTACAGTAGTGCAGGTTTGGGAGAAAGAAAAAAAAAAAAGGTAATTATTTTATAGTTGATCATCATGTCATAATTTTGCATCTATTATTTATTACACAAATGTTTGCAATTGTGCCAGTTTTCTGTAGTTTCAAGGTCACATCCTTGTTTGGGGACTGTTAGTTACCAAAAGCACTCTAGTAGGTAGAGTGGGATTTTTAGGTGGTGCTTAGGTGGTAGGGTGACTTTAGAACCTTTCAGTACACTAGATCAGCACATGTATTGGGTGTGTGTATTCAGGAGGGTGCAGCTGCACTGGGAAGATGCAGCAGTTGTTTGTCATAGATCTGTAGTCTGGTCACAGGGAACAGTGTTATTGAAACATCAAAATGAGTGCTGTGCTTGTGCAAAAGCTGGTGCTGCCTTGGCAATGCTGAAATGGGATTATTTATTATATTATTATTGATTATTTCTAATCTATGCTGAAACTGGATTATTTAGCTGTCTCTTGACGTGTGGTTAGCTCACAGCAGAAAGTCACTGCAGTATCCCTCAGAGCCTTTGTGAGAGTGTTTCACCTCCAGAAGTAAACACAAGTCTAAGAATAGCTTGGCCTCTTTGTAGGGTATTTTCATGGCTGGCTGTGCAGACAGCCAGCCTGTCTAGACGGCTGGTGACACCGAGAGCTTGGAAGCTCAGAAGCAGCCACTTAGGCTACTCCTGAGGATGTTACCTCCTCAGTAGCTAGACGTGGGTCCCAGGAGAACTTTGCAGTCAAAACTTGTAGGGTTCTTTCTGCAGCTCCATGGATTGCAAGCATATGCTAATAAGTCATTAAATAATGAGTGTATAAAGAAGGAATTCTCAAGTCTTACAGTTATTTCTGACTCCTGTGATTTGTCACTGGTCCTGGATTTTTGGTGCTCTTTAGAATTCATTTTGTAGTGTCGTCAGTGTTGTGCCCAAATTTAAAATTTAAGCATAACTTGGAGGTGTAATACTTTTTCTGATACAAACTAACTAAATAAAAATAAATTACAAAAATAAAGCAGAGCCAATTTCAGTCCACTCCTTAACAACCAAAAAACGAACATAGTTCTTCTGCTATCAGTAATACAGAGATAGTGTACTAAGCTGGATCATAAGCTTATGTGTGCTCACATAAGAGAAATAAAGAAAAGCTGGTATGAAGAATTTTGTACCAGAGAATCCTTTCATGGCCATAGGTAACAGGGGAATATTAACAAGTGTTTCTCTGAATTGGCTTCTTCTCCCTCCTAGTTTCCACCTGTAGCACATCCTGAATTATTTCTAAGTAGATATTCAGACCACTGCAAAATCTTTTACATTTAACATTACAGATCTAGACCAAAACTCTGTTCCAGATGTAATTTTAATAGAGTAGTGGATGTGTGAAATTAGCCATTTGCTCTGTCATCACAGCAGCTCAGTTTATCCAGTGTTGAACAGTAAAACCTGGGGTTAGTTGCTGTATTTCCACTGAGGAGCTGCTAACTGTTCTCCAACAGATGAAAAGTGTAGTTAATGCTTTTATTTAGTTTACTGATACTGGGCTAGAGAGCCTTTGGGATTGTCTGTTTACATTTATTTCCTAACATGTCTTTTAAAGAGTATTTTGCTGCAAGTGTTTTGGAGGTTGGTACCCTACATGTCACATGCCATTCACCAATTTAAGATATACATTTATTTACTGCTGCAATAAGAATTTGTCAGTAACAACAACAAAAGGAAGCAGCTGAAAAACCTGTACCTGGTCTAATCCTTTCCTGATAAATTTGTTTGCAATATGTTATCATAATGTTAATGTGTCTGTTGCTTGTATAGGTATACATAAAATGGGTTAAGCATTAGGTCTTCTCAGTCAGTCAAAACATACGTTCAGAATTCATAAGTTTATCAGTATCTACACCCACAGAAAACAAGGTTGATGTATTTTCTACCCAGGGGATAGTTAGTCCATCACATGGCAAACGACTATCAGATGCAAAAGCAACGTGCCAGCACAGTAAAGACTATGAGATTACCAAAAGAAATTCTTCAAACAGTAATTCTTCACAACTTCTTAATTATCAAGTGCCTTTGTTTGGTTTATATAGATATTTTTTTTCTCAGCTTTTTTACTTTCCTGTGGTTAATAATACATTGATCATCATCTAGTCACATGGTGCCTGGCATCCTCGGAAATGAGGAATAATGCTTGTTGGTTATGGTGATCTTGTAAATAATATTTAGACTTTCTTCCTCTAACTTCTTTCTTGATTATTGGAAAGGTTGCTGGTTCCTTGTTAATATTTGATGTATTTGGTTATGGTGCCTGATATGTTGGTGTAGGATTATAGGAACTAGGCCTTTGCTTACTTCCTCTGCTTTAAGAATATATGTAAGAATGTAAGAGTTAATACTTCTAACATGATTTCTTGCTAGTGTCTTAAAACTGACTCATTTTCTTTCAGATTGAAAATCTTCAAGAACAACTAAGAGACAAGGAGAAGCAAATGAGCAGTTTAAAGGACCGAGTGAAATCCCTGCAGGCTGACACCACCAACACTGACACTGCCTTGACCACGCTGGAAGAAGCACTGGCAGAAAAAGTGAGTTTGGAGAGCCCGAGTCCCTTCCTTCAAAAGGTCCTGCTGCTGATAACCTATGTAAGGTCGGGTTTTGTGTCTGTACGCGGCGCCCTGTGCACAAGACACCCCCGATGCGAGGTGACGGTGCCAGCCTCTGTGTGCGGGCGCGGCAGGATCGGGGGAGCGCGGCTGCGGCCGAGGCGGGGCCGTCACTAGAGGGCGCTGCAGGATACGCGAGCGGCAGCCGGGGCCGCTCCCTCAGCCAGCCCGCCCAGGGCGCCGCTGTGAGGGGAGCTGGGCCACAAGCTTTTGCTCGAGTCGCTCGCTGCTTGCCATCGTTTGGTGTGAGAGGAAGTGGTGTTCTCACCTTGCAGTCTCTTTAACCTGGTGCAATTGTGAGATGCCTTACATTTCAGCTGTCGATTCTTCTACTTTTTGCCCACGTTTTGGTGTCTTAAGTCTGGCTAATATCTTTCTTTTATCTTCTTTTCTATTTTAATCATATTCTTTCTTTTTTTTTTTCAGTGTGAAATGGAGTTTTAGTTCCCAATATTGAATGGAAATTAATAGTTACTTTGATAACTAACATTATTTTAATGCTTTCCCAATTCTTGTGAGATAGCTGGCTGAGGCAACAGCCTTGTCTATTCTGTTTTGGTGGAGTAGCTTTTTGAAATTACTGTGGTTTGTTTTTTTTCTTGATTCCCAGAGAAACAGGGTTGCAGCTCCTTTAGTCTTGTCAGATGCTATAAATGTAAAGCTACAGTAAAGCTTTGCCCAAGGTTGCAGAATTTGCTTGCATCTCTTCAGCTTCTAAGATAATGAAAGCTCCTTTGGTATCTGGTGTACAGAAAAAGTTTCATTGCTTTTTCTTACTGTATATCAATCCTGGTGTCACATATGCGCTACACCCCTTTCTCTCTGAAGGACCACAGACTTAACTGTACATTTTAGTAAAATAAGATTTAAGGAAGGAAGAAAGTAATACATAATGTACCTCAGCCTTGGTTAATTTTGATTATCAGAATCAGATAAATTGTGTTACACTGTAACAGTGATGAGAATTTTCAGAGATACAGAAAACCTGGCATTTCTAGCTATGAATCCATAGATTTCTCAGGTTTCCTCCTTGAGGATCTGGTTTTACAACATAAAAGGCAATGGCAACATCCTACACCCCTCCTCCTTGTCTACAGTGTTCAAGAAGTGTTGTCATGAGAAGGCTCAGCAGCTGAACTGACTGAGAGGGATTTTCTTCACAGAGTGCTTTCTTTTGTCAGGAAAGGACCATCGAGCGCCTCAAGGAGCAGCGTGACAGAGACGAGCGAGAGAAGCAGGAAGAGATCGACAACTACAAGAAAGACATCAAGGACCTGAAAGAGAAAGTTGGCATTTTACAAGGAGATCTCACAGAGAAAGAGGTTGACCATCAGAGTGAAAGCATTGCATTAGAATTGGTTGTTGCACATGCACGTGTTGTGTATTTGAGATTAAGAAAAGTGTTCCTTTAACAGCCCTTCAACAAGTTTATTTAGTAAAACCTATTGTTTGAGAATCTTTCAAAGCACTAATATTTCAGAACCACCTTTTCATGGATAGCACAGTCTCATTCTTTGTAGCAGTTAATTGTGTTAGTGGTGAATGACTGGTCAGTGATAGCATTTACTGGCACTATGCTCACAGACAAGTGAAGGCAGAGAACAGATTGTTCCTGTGTGAACACAGGAAGGAAAAAACAGAGGTTAATCAAAGCTGTAGCTGCCAAAAGCATGTGCATAATGTTTACTCCTTTATGCAAACAATACAGCTAGTTCTTTAAACTCATCAGAGTCCTTTTTTGATAATTAAGGTGGTTGTTGGTAAGCCATTGGTCTAGACAAAGTAACCTAATGATATTAGAGAAGTATAAATGTTCTCTCTTCCTCTCTTGGAATTGCAACATTCAAATCTACTGACACTCTTTTTTGAAAACTCAAACAGCACTAAGATACGAACCCAGGAATTGCTGAGATTTTGTCTATGTGGAAGTCAACATTTGACAGGAAAAAAATTCCAACAAAAATTACTTGAAAACCAAGAAATTGAGATGCTTTTTGGAGATAGGTAGTATGAATGTTTCACTCTATAGCAGCTGCATACAGAAAAGCTTTGAACGCTCTCAGTTTCAGATTCAGTGGCCAAATCTTCTAAGCATGTATCATTTTAAAACAAAATTTTATTTAAAACAAAGTTTTTTTTGTAAACATGGTTGTCACTGAAGAGCAGGTTCCAGTTGACAGAACCTCCCATCTTTAAAATATATTTTAAAATTTATTTAAATGAGATTTTATTTTGATCCTCAAAACCTGAATGAATTGAAACTCTTAAGCTTATCTTAGTGTGAAGAGATGGGAAGAAAATAAAGACAAAAAGAAGGTAGCTATTGCCCAGAAAGCATATTAACTTGATAGTAATTTTAAATCTTTTCTTTAGTCCTCCTTACTGGATCTGAAGGAACATGCTTCATCCTTAGCGTCATCAGGACTGAAGAAAGATTCAAGGCTCAAGACACTGGAAATTGCATTGGAACAGAAAAAGGAAGAATGCTTGAAGATGGAAACTCAATTGAAGAAGGTAATTTTAACTTCACATTTATATATGTGGTATAAACATTCAGTTAGACAAATTGGCCATGTCTACACAGAAAACTCTGAGTATTAAGTTTGAATTCTGTGAATTGCTTTTCAGCAAGAGCTATGAAGTTGTGTCCATGCAAACCACATTGCAAGTTAAGCCCATCATAAAGTAACTTGCAGGCATGTGCTCTTCATGGAGTTCATTTACATGCAGTAACAGTGCTGCTAACTTTTTAACTAGGAATTCATCTGCTTCAGCACAGTTCCTAGCAGTAATTCCACCATTAAGTTGGTGTAACAGTCAAAAAAACAACAGCTAAACGTTGCAGATATTGGCTGTCAGTGCTGTAAGGTGTTATGAAGCATGATTCAGATGCATGATTGGCCCATCCCACAGGAATGCATATGAACAAATGAAATAAATGTGTCTCCAGTGAAATCATGGTCTAAACTCTTCGCCCATCACAGCAGATGCCTTGGTAAGACTTTGCTATACAGAAGAATAATACTTGGGTACAAGCAAGCTGGCTTGTTTGGATAGAGTATTTGGTTTATGTTTGCATTGCAAACCTTATTTTAGCTGTGAGTAGCATAAACACTGCCCTTTTGAGAGGAAGACTGATTTGCTTCTAACTTTTCATTGTCACTTGCTCCATTAATATTGAAACAACACACTAACTGAAATAATGATGAGTACTATTTATAAAATTAGAACAAGACAAAGGGTCTTAATTTAAATCTGGATTGTGGAGTTCTAGCTCTTTCTCTGCATCTACCCATTAAAAGAAGTGCCTGTGCTGTAGTTTGGAACTCTGTCCTAGCTCCTCAGGTGAATGTGAGGTCAGATTTTGATTCATCAGTTAAGACCCATTTAGGATTTCTGTTGTGGGGGTGCAAGGTGGGTGTTAAGGCACCTGAGAACTCCATGTACACATATCTAGACCCATATTTGCCATTCTTTTTAATTTTATTACACAAAATAAATAGTTCTATTATGCAGCATCAGCAAAGCACAACAGCAAGTGAAGATGGTTGTGCACATTTAATTAGTCTCACAGACCATTATCAGTGTACTGCACAGTGGGTGAGTATTTAAGAAGTCCTGAAGGACCCTTTCATTTGAATTGCCTGTCAGGAATTGCAGTTTCACCTTTTGTCAGTGTGTTGCTACTAATGAGTCCAGGAGTGTATTGTAGCTAAGGTTTGCCAGAGGTTGTTGGAGCATGTGGATGATAGTATTAGTTTGTAGGTAGACAGCTGCAGTGGAGAACATCATCACAAGTATTTTAAGGAGGAATAAAAAAGTACTAATTGGGAGAGCACATAATAAATACCTTATGAAAAAACAGGTGCAGAAATTCATTTAATCACTGATTGTGTCTGTATATTTTTAACATTTGTAAGTATACTGCTTTTCACAACTTCCCCTGAGGTCACTTTCCTCTCTCTAAGCAGTGAGTGTATCAGTAAGATGAGGAGATGTGGAGTTAGACTAAAACCTGTTGAAGCACTGTGAGCTAAATGGTGAACATGTATTTAATTTGCAGTGATGACAGCTGCTCATTACAATTCCTTTAGGCCTATCTCTGCCCATTATGTTTTAGAGAGGGTTCTCCTTAGTAGCCAGTATTCAGGAACATTACAGGAGGATGCTACGCCAGTTCATAAAAACATGTATTGTTATAATCTAACCTCTTTTTGGTTTGTTTTTTTTTTAAGGAAATACTTAAGAGGGTGAATTATTCCTTTTTCTGAGGTCTAAGCTCAGAAAGGAGCTCAAATGTGAAGAGCACTGTTAATTGTACAGGACAGTTATGGGACAAATAACTCTATTCTTAATTTAATTCCGAGAATAAGAATTACTACAAACTCACTGAATTGTAAACACAAATAGACTTGCATCTTTCCACCCAAAGAAGCTACCCGAGTCATTCAGTCAGGATGGTTTAAGTTCTATGAGCAAATAATATTGATAGCTTGCCATGAGTTATGTGCAGTATAAAGACTTCTGTAATACTCTGGATGTCTGCTCTTCTGTTTCAGGAGTTAGTGATTGATAAGACATTTGGACGATTGTTTCTTGTGTAGAGACCCTAAAGTTCTCTCTCCAACTCCTACTGAGACAAATCATCAGCACCTTGTTCCTTTTTTATACTGTGTCATGTTGGGCTACTACTAATTCTTCTTATTTAAAGGAAAATTCCAAGTCAATACCAAAACATTTTTGGTGATGTCAGTCCACAATGCCTGTTTAGAAAAGAATCAAAGCTCTAGGACCCAGGTGTGCTTTCATGTAGCAAACCATGCACCTCCTTTCGTCAAGCTGTGCAAAAGAGGCAGTTCTACAACTGATCTTCCTTGCTGTCTAGAACCAAGTCACAGTTACTTGTAGTTACTCAAGAAGATTTAGTTAGCAACCACTTGAATATGCTGTATATACTTGTAGGTTTGGATATTTCTTTAATAACCTTTTTTCCAGCTATTTTAATTTACCAGGGACTTGTTGTTGGGTTGTTTGTTTTTTTGTTACCCTGCAAAAAAAGAAGGTTTTTTTTAAAAGGCTTCCTCTGTTCAGATGAATCACAGGTATATAACCAAGCAGTTTGATGTTTTCAAAGTGGATGAGTTCCTTGTCATCATTGTAACAAGTATGATGAATAATCCAACTCCAACTGAAAGCTTCTAAAAAAACCTCAGTTTTAACACATCTGCATTGCAAATGTCACAACCTTAAAACTAATGTCTACATAAGAGCATTCAGTTTAAAAATTAATTAGAGGTTTATTCCATTGAGTTTGATTACATTATCTTAGAGCTGTTTTGCATAAGACTCATGCAGGGAATACTCTTGTGTAGCTCTTGACAGCAAAAGGCAAAAAGTTTTTTCTTTGAGGTTGTTTCCTTTGCAGTTTGAATGGACATGTGTCTGACATCAGTCTTGTTTCCCTTGCCTCTTATTTCCACTAAACACTTTGAGTACTTTCAGTTAAATCTATTAGCCTTAGAAGTTAAGAAGCTGACAGAAGAAACTGAATTGGACTACTGTTAAGCCATTAGATAAAAAGGATTTGGGCAGTCCTTGGAAAGAACTCTTGCTAATCTCTAAACAGTGAGCCTTTGAGAAATCATGAACAGTGCAAGCTCCCACTTTTTCCATAAAAGGTATTTAACTTTGCACCAAACTGAAATGCTATTAACCAAGTGGAGTGTAGGGGTGCTGAAAAGTTAACTGGTATTATTTTTCTTTCCATGTAAGCAGTCTCCAGTGTCTGGCTGGAGGTGTCCACTTCTCATTGTTACTATTCATCTTCTTACTAAGGACTGTTTTGGTTGGACTTGATGATCCTAGAGGTCCTTTCCAACCATTATGATTCTAAGATTCTATTTTATGTTGATCCCTGCATTAGAGAGTAAAACTGTAGCAGTTTTCACATTTGGGGTTGGGTTTTTTTGAATAATGATAATGCAAATCTGTGTGCTTAGTGTTCTGATTTACTCTCTTGCCAGTTTCTGTGCTCACTTGTCAGCCTGCTGCCATCAGGAGATACTGTGGGAGATTCTGAATGCTGAAAGCAAGGCATAAATCCCTGATGAGTATACAGAGCCTGGTGTCCTGCCTTAAATAGTCTTCTTTTTTGCTGAAATGCAATAATTTGAGGGGAGTCACACACAGGGGATTCTCTCCCTGTTTTTCTGTCAAGTGGTTTTATGCTGTGTGTTTTTCCTTAGGAAACTCTTTTTCTCAAACTTCTATTTTAACTTAATAGTTTTATAGGGAAAAAGTTACCTTCTAGTCATTTTTCTTTGGGATACCCTTTGCCTAGCTTTTTCTGTCTTGTCTTTCCCAGCCAATATGCTTTCTCTCTTTTTATTTTTCTAAACTGGCAGAGACCAACTAATATTAGAATTAGTTCCAGCAAAGATAAGCAGATTTATGTCTGTCTTCATTTCTAGTGCATAGTTTTTCTCCCTACAGTTATTTTCCTTACTTGGAAGAAATCAAGGTTAAGAGAAAAGGAGGAGTTATGTTTGTTAACCTTATGTTAACAACCTTCCCTTTGGTGCAGTTCTAGGAACTTTTCATCAGAGAATGTCAGCAGTGTTTCCCTGCCAGGAAAATACCTCTAGATTCAGCAGGCTCACTCAGAAGATGTGTTGTGGTTTGGTTTTGTTTTTGGGTTTTTTTCTGCTGTGGTGTTCTTCCTTCAAGTTCAGAAGGATAGTATCTTTCAAAAGACAGAAAAAAAAATTACTGATTGAAGCATTGACTCAAATTTTATGTTTCCCAAGATTTATCCCAGCTTGTCTAACAGGTTCTGGTGAACCTGAATTTCCTGCCACAGCTGAAAAAATTACTGATAATATTGCTAGATGAGAGAGAAATACTGGTGTTTTGGTTTTATCTTTCTCAGCTGATGATTTGTTTTTTCAAAGGAGGGATGATAAATGATGCATTCAGCTTAGCAACCTAGAAAGAAAAAGGCTGCCAGGGAAATCAAGATACCTTTCACAATTACAAGTGAAAACCCAGCAGTTGTGCTCAGATTTCAGATAATGTCAGTTACTGAATTAGTTTTCTAAACCCTTTAGTTGTCTTGTCATTGATATAAGTGAAGCACTAGGAATTCAGGTCCTGCTTAACCTGTAAAACTGTCAACTGTAAAACCAAACACAGCACTTCCTATATTAAATATTTGAGGACTGGATAAAACTGTTAGAAATCAAGATCAAGTTGGACTTGCACAAGGGTAACTAAATTTCCATGGTTTTGGTGTCTCAAAAGCTGGTAGTAATGCATGCTAAAATTAAGAGTCTGTTCTCTTACTAAATTAACATTGTAGCTATTATTTTAAATTCTTTTCTTGTTACATCTTTTTTTTTTTTTATTCTCACACTGTTCCTATCCCAAATTTTCCCCATCTTCTCCTATGTTCTTTCTTCCTTTAGCATCCTGAAGTTTTATTGAGTCATCCATCCAAGCCAGTAAGTTCCCTGTCAAACTGAGAGGCTATTGCTAACTCCTTCTAATTTTCTGTGCTGCATATGTATCCACCTGTGCTTTCATATTTAGGCCAACACAGAGTGAATTAGTTGAGTGGTGGGATATATAGTATGGATACAATTAAAATGCTATGGTATGTGTGACCAGTAATGTTCACAAAAGCCTAAGATGCTCTTACTCTTCAGCTGTGTTGGTCTAACTTCATTTTTGTTTGCACAGCTTAATATGGTGCCAGTGTTTTTGTTTCCCTTTCCTGCAGTTGCTTGAAGTGTCCTGATGCTTTTCATTCATCTCCATTGTCTGTGCATTTTCAGAACAGGAATGTAGAAACTCCATGGCAATCAAGCTTCTTGTGTGAGAGTGTTCTGTAACATCATGTGCAGCAGCACCAGAAAGAATTGATACAGCAAGTAAAAGATTGCTTAAAAACTTCTGTGACCATTAAGCCTGCTGGTCCTATGACAATTTTGATTTTGGATCCTAGTACCAGCCTTCTGTTTGATGTCAAAGAGCACTTCTTTCAGGGAGTGTTTGTATAATAATAACTTAACACTATAAATTAATTAATCCAAGGTGGTTTTCATTGGAGATTTCTTCTGTGACTGTGTGCATAAAAAAAATTGTGCTACAAAACTTTCAGGAGACTGATATCTGTGTGACAATGTTCAGGGTAAATGTAGCTGTCTGTCCTGGCAATCACTGTCTGAAGGTCAGAAAATTGCTGTTGCTTTTAATGGTTCAGCTTTTGTGACATCCTGTGTCAGAAATTATTTGAATGGAGCAGATAATACAGTGCATTTGTGGGACTAGAGTTGTGGTGTACAACAGGGAAAAGAGTCTTCTTAAAATATTTAAAACTGACCACGAATTATTGTCTAGGTCATAAAAACTCCTGCACTGCATTTTGAATTATTTGTTGTTTGTAGAAACAGTTATCAATAAATATTCTAAGGTATTTGGTGTTCAAAAAAACCTCAAAATTAAACATGTAATTTTCTTAAAGGTGAAAAGCTTTTGAAGTTCCAGTTCTGTCTGCAGCTCATGACAGTGTCAGCATCATCTCATGTGTTGCAAAGTTGGGGCGTTTTCTCTTAGACCTAAAAAATTCAAACTTACCTGCTTTATGCTTCCCAGAAAGCTTGTTAAGATAACATTCATTTTAGAAAAAATAAGTATCCAAAAGTTAGGGAATGGCTGATGCAATAGTGTGTGGCCTACACTCACGATTAGCATGACAGAAAGAAAACTGGGAAAACATTTTTTGCCCGTGTTACTCTGTAATTCAGAGTCACCAAGGCAGGTAGCCATGCAATGAATATCAAAAACCAAGTACTGAATATCTATCTGCTCATTACTTGAGTAAATCCCTTCCTAAAATAGTAGCCTGTGGTCAGGTGAGCTGAGCTGGTTCGGAGGAGGTCCCTGTCTAAGGAGGTGGAGATACCCTCTCAAAGACTGCTGTCACCTGGGCATTGCCCTCCTGCCTTGCCTTTTCTGGTTGGGTAAGTTCCAAGGAAATGTATTCAGCTTTGATAACAAGGATGGAAACTCCTTTCTTCGAAGGGGTCACCTTTTTTTCAGTAACAGTTTGTCTTGAGGCATCTTCTCTTACTTAGAATTTCAGCCTCATGAGACGATTCCAACCAAATACTTGCTTATTCAATGGCAAAAGTTTCCATTCACATGAACAGAAGGTAGCCATTTACCAGATGTTGTCAGTTTAAGATAACAAACACCACTTTGTGGCAGACTCCAGTTTTCCAGTACATAGTGTGTTTTGGAAACACTGTTCAAGTACGTGGTGTTTAGAGCATTGGAACCAAAGGAGGAGCAAGTCTCATGGTTTTTCAAATTCATCATCTCGTTGAAATTCAAAAAGACACAATAGAAGGCAGTGCATGTTTTATCATTCAAATTGCTGCCTTCATGATAGGAAAAATAAAGCAAATAGTTGTGTTTGTCTTCTGCAGTAAGTAGACATTTCTGTGTTTGTGAGTGCATTTACTATTTTTAGGAGCTGGGAGGCATACCTGAAGGTAGGAGGGTGGATTAAAATGGGATTTCAGAGTTTTGAGAATTTGTATTTCGTGGCCAAAACTTCTTGGCAACCTTTGTATGTGAAACGTTAAACTGAATTTACTGTCTCAATGCATAGGTATTAGAGAAAGTGTTTGCTGGGAATTATTTGCCGTCTGATTTATTTAATCTTTTAGGATTATTGATTTGGAATCTAAGTCATAAAGTTTGGAATTTTAATTTATGTTTTAGAACTTTTACATTAGATCTGTGCCATTGATTTCTTCCCTGTCTCTGGCACACCTTAAGCTGTGTGAGATTACCATTCCTCTCAGTAAAGAGGGTTTTGGCATGAGAAATATCAACTTAGAAAATTCTTTTTAATGTGTTTTGTCTTCTGTCCTCTCCTCCTGTAAACAGTGGTTATTTCTGACAAACATTGGTCATCTTTGTTGTAGTTGTAGAAGTTGGCTACGTCAGCTGATTTTCTGTGGAAGCAATAGAAGCTATAGTACATTTATTTGAGGAACAATCACTCTCTTATTTTTTAGGTACTTGAAATGCTCACCCCATCACTTACCACATTCCAGATGGGAAATGATGGCTAAGAGCAGAAAAGCAGAAAGCTTGTTAAACCACCTCTTAGTTCATAGTAAGAACTTTGAGAGCACATACAGAGTAGTCAACTCAAACTGAGCAGAGCTTGAACATTCTCAGTACTGAACCACTCAGATTTGAAGATAAATGTACACTGTCAAAGATGAATACTGAACAGATGAGCTTTGCTAATAAACACATAGCTCAAGAAGGTACCTTAAAAACATAGCTTAAGGAATGTTTCTTTTGCAGATCAGTGCAGAATCAAGCATGCAAGTTTGATTGTACCCTGGAAGGTAGTTTGAATTCACCAGTTTGACTCCACACAGGAACAGAGCTAATCATAGTGTCAATAGTAATAATGAAGAGGTTTAAAATAGCCTGTAATTAGGTGTGTAGACACCTTGTCATGCTTCCCTTTTGTCAGAGGAGAAAGTGCAATGGTCCCTTTACCCTAAGCAAGCTGCTTTTTGTCAGTTTATTTCATTTTTATCATGCTTTTATACATTTTTACCTTTGTTTGTAACTGTGTTAAAGAGGTTGCAGATCTCAGACAAAGCTGAAAGCTCAGCCTATTGAAATGCACTTCTTACAGTCTCAGTGCAGCAGAAACTGTCTAGAGCATTTGTCACTTTATATGTCCATCCTGTTTTGAAAATGAAATGCCTTATTTTGGAATGTTTGTGCACATTCTGTGGGTGGGGGAAGTTGTATGTGGGTTTAGGGTTTTTTTTACTTCAAATACAGGAGTTTATTATTTATGTTTAACTTTCTTTTTGGTTTTTAAAAAAATACTGCTGAATTATTTTGCACCATGTTGCATTGGGAAGGTAGCCAATTTCATCCAGGCCAGATCTTGGTGTGAGTTTGTGGCAAACCTCTAAATGCATTTGGTTTTCTCTCCTACACAATAAATGAAACCAATAGGCATTTCCATACAGTCATGCAACACGTATTTTCTCCATAACCCTCAGGATGGAGCAAAGTCAGTCAGTAATTCACAGCTCAGGAAGTGGTCTCCAGTTTACACCATATCACATAACATTCTCTTTGTGTTAGGTGAAAATATCCATACTTCTGTGCATTATATACAAATAACATGTGTTTTGTGTCTTAACTAATAATTTATGTCATGTAAATAGCCCTTTGGTTTTATAAGAACCAGGCACACTGACTTGTTGGCTAATTTTCTAAAAGAAAATTGATTTACTCTTCTCAGTAGTATCTCTTGGATTGTTGTGGGGATGCTTTTATTAGCACTGAGTAATATAAATCAGGACTTTCCTGACAGTAGAATTACATGAAGTCTTAGAGCTTATTTTGAATTAGAAAGTTTAATAATCTAGGCTAACAGCCTAGCTTGGCTTTTTAAAAAAAGAAGTTTCTTGATTATCTGGTTATGTATTTTGGATTACTTTAAAGAGCCTGGAGGAGTGCTTGTTAAAACAATTGGAGATGTTGGAAACATACCTAAATCCAGTACAGAAGAATGCAGGGTCTGTGTCTGGTGAAATCTATACATAATGTCTCTTGGGAGAATATAGATGCCCCACCCCCCCAAAGATTTATAGATACTCCCCAAAAACAATATTCCCGGTTCCTGCAAAACAGTATTTGAGAAGGAAGGATGGAGTTTTTGTTTGAAATTTAGGTATACTGGAATAGGAAACGATACCAAATATTTCAAATTTCCTGCAGGCTGGAAATCCCAACAAGGCATTTCTGGAACACCCACCAACACATTTCTCCCAAAGCCAAGTGTGCCTGCAGCAGTTGATGGGATTGACTCCCTTGTCAGTCTCACTGCTGCAGTGTCCTGAGCCTGCATCATCTTGGCAACACGTTTCCTAGACTTCCACTTGTTGTAGAGAGCCCTTCCCAAGGGTGTATAATTTCAAGTCCTTATGGGTCACTAAGGGATCTGGAGGCATTGAGAGCCCTAACTCCAAAAGGCTTCTCAAAGCTTCCAGGCTCACCAAGGATATACTTGGAGAAGAAAAGCTCAGGAGCAAGATTTTCAGGCTAACAGAGGAGTGACAGATTGAAAGTGACTCAGAAGTAGGGAGCCCTTTAAGTCTCCCTAAAAACATTGCCTCAGGAAAGGGGTCTATTCTTCCAGGGTTTAGGGTTGTTAAGCACTTCTGCTGACACCTGCCTGGGAGACCTGGGGATTGCCAGGCATTTTGTTCTGTGCAGGTTATTCAGCTTTCTGGAAGTCCTGCTTTTAGAAAAGGACAGAGAAAAGGAAAGGAGAGGGTTCAGTATTGACCATCAAGCAGGAGCTGCAGGGCCAAGGCCCTGGAACATGATGCATTCCAGTATTTGGGAAACCCAGATCCATCCCAAGGTCATAGTCCCAGTAAAGACAGGCACCAGGATGTTCTTAGTCCTAAAATATTCTCCTATATTTCACTGGAATGTGGCCTTGGCTTTTACAGAGCTAATTGAAAATGATACACTTCAAGGCAAAAATGTTTGGGTCAAAGAACAGATACTTTCCTTCATTCTTACTCTACCTAATATCCAACCAAGTGTATTTTTGCCATTTGCTACTTTGAAGCAGCAGCTTCTAACCCTGAGGTTTATGCTGCTGCACTTTTGTCCAATTGCCTATAAAAGCAACAGAGTCCTATAGCTTTGGATTTAGACTTGCTGTGCTCCAAAGCAGAACATTGGCAGTTGTAAAACAGCCTTCCACAGCTGCATACAGCAGAGAAAAATGTCTGTGGTCTTACGTTCTGTTGTAGGTTTGTTCCAGAGAATGGCCTTGAGTTTGCAGGTCATCTGGCATGGCAGAATAGCTGCACCAAGCTTGCTCTTCGCTGAAGAGCAGTGCTGAAATAGCTTTAACTGATACCAAACAGCAGTTCAAGATCCAAGAACAGAGAGGCAGGGGGAGAATGAAAAGATAGTCCTTGGACTGCTGGTTTACATTCCAGCATAAATACTTTATTTTCTCTGTCTCCAATATATCTGGGAAATAATTAATTTTATTAATAGATTTGATTTTTATACAAAACAGAGCCATTTAAGGCAAACAAAAAACTCAAACCCCTCCTCATTAGGGTCACTTTATCCTCAGTCTTCTGATGCTTTTCATCCCCATACTCTGATTTTGAAAGCCTGCATGTCCTAGGTAACTAGGCAAAAATAATTTCAGTAGGTACCCATACTCATAGCAGTCCTAGTCTGTATGGCTCAGATAACCTGCAGGCTCAGTACATTAGCAGTGTCTGTGGAAATCTGGCACTTTGCATACTGACGTAGTTATTGAAGCCTGTGATTTATTTTTCTAGATTACCTAGGTTAAAAATACCTCACGTAACTGATTCTGCAGACATATCACTATTTCAGAAGGGTATTTGAGGATTTTTTACATAGTCTTACACTTAATCTTCTTTGAAAGGAAAGAAAAAACTAGCTTTTTTCATATTTTTACTTCTTCTGTCAGAGCTGTTTCAGATAAAACAGATAAAAAAAACCCTGAGGTTTTTTTAGATTGAAATGAAAAAATAGCATTTGTTTCTGCATTTTTCTGTTCCTAGAAAGTATTTCCCCATAACTAAAAGTAGCACAATTAATGTATATTTATTTCTGTGTAATCTTGCACGTTTGAAATGGGTAGTGTCATCATAGGACCTGGAAAATACATCTGTGTGAATGACATGGATGTTTCTGGAACCTTTTTCTTCCAGGCTCATGAGGCTACCCTGGAAGCCAGAGCCAGCCCAGAGCTGAGCGAGCGCCTGCAGCAGCTGGAAAGGGAGGTAACGCGCTACCGGGAGGACTCTGGCAAGGCCCAGGCTGAGGTGGATCGCCTCCTGGAAATCCTGAAAGAGATGGAAAACGAGAAGAATGACAAGGATAAGAAGATAGCAGAACTGGAGAGGTGAGAGTGGTGGAAAGTTACTAGAGGAGCAAAAGTGCTGATGAGAGAGAACTTCGTCAATGTTTTCTTACAATGAAAACCTTAGACTGCCAACTTTGGAAAAGTCTGTTTAGAGATTTTTGGCCTTCAGGTCTTTATTTTGGTAGATTGCAGGTGAAAAGGTGTCTTGCTGTGCACTTCCATTATCTGGCTGCTCAAAAAACAGCACTGCTCTAGATTGGTCTAGGTAGAGCTGTAAGGGAGTGGAGATGGTAGGAAAAGTTGCTGACACGGTGCGTGTGGTTGGAGAACTGTACTTTAGAATTCATAAATTCCCTGGGCACGTGGAAAGCACAAATCAGGAAAATTACTTGTAAGAGCTTGTGATACCAGTTACTCAGACTCTTCTGACAGGTAGCATTGAAACTCCTCCTACCTGCTGGTGGGGACACAGGTAAACTTTGGTTGATATGAAGCCCAATGACAAAATTTGTCCAAATTAAGTATGATCCAGTTCTTTTCAGTATTTTCCATCTTTCTGTTGAAGCTAGGGTGCTTTGTTTAACAGTTATAAATAGTAGATCTTTGGAAAAACCTGAAACAGGTTCTTTTTTCTGTCATTTTTCTCACCTTACTGTGGACCAAGAGGGTGTTTCTAGGCAGTACCTGTTTGGGGATTTTGTTTGCTGTTTGCAAGGAAGAATCACTAACTTTGAACAGCAAAGTAGAAAGCTGATAAATCCCATTTGCCTTGTGCCAGAATAGCTCTGAAACAGGTCAGCTTCTCCCTGGATTTCTTCTCTTTGTGATTGTAAGCAGCATCCTGTGAATTTTCTTGGAATTTCTCTATACCTCTGGTGTAAGCTTGAACACCCGAAGATGAGGATATGTCCTTTTCAACTGTCTTCCCATTTTTTTTTCAGTCCCTTAGAGATGCTCCCCTCAGGCATGAAGGACGCAAAGTCATCATCTTAGGGCGTGCAGTTGACCAGGGATCAGGGTATAAGCAACAAACTTCAAGTAAGGCATGAGGAAGAAATATGTCTGTAGTATCTTTATTTTTAATTTTTAATAATCAAAAGAGTTTAAAGTCCACAAAGCCCACATTGAAAAATAAAGATGTTCCTCCTTCTCTTTTACAGATGAAAGCATTGGTACTTAATCTTCAAGGAATTAGACAGGAACTTTTTTTTTCAAAAGATGCAGTTCCAGAGATCTGCAAAGCAATTCCTGTTTTTCATGCTACAGTGGTAGTTTCTTGCTGTTTCAGACACAGGTGAAACTCTTACTATATCAAGGAAAGCATAAAACCCCTAAATGACTGGACATAATTCCATAATAATTTGGTGAAGACTTTGACTATTCAGTGTTACCCATTCCTTCTTACCACCTGATCTTTGCTCTTCTCCTCTTTTCTTTTTAATGTCTTTTCTACCAGTACTGAGATAACATACAAGATACCTTCTTTTAATCCTAGTAATTAGAATGGGTATTTCATCTATGTCAAAGGAAATAGTACTTTTGTGTGTGTGTGTGTGATTGCCACAGGTGTATAAATCAAGGGGGGGGGGGGAATCTCAGAATATTAATGTTTTCTCACCCCTGTGAGAGGAAATGGAATTATTCTTCATTATCTAAAGACCTAAGGTGCACTGTTAGTGTGGTACATTAGCCAAGTAGTATTTTTCAGGTGGAACTGTAATACAATCACATCACTGGAGAGAAAGATATAAGGGTCCAGATATTTGGTAGTGAGATATCAACCAGTATTTTCTCCTTTTCTGAATAACTGATGACATTTCTATTTGGTCTTAATTGTTTTCAGCTCCTTCCTCAAACTCCTGTTTTCTGGAATCTTTGCTTTCTCCTTGTGAGTTTTTACCCAAAGCAGAGGTTTTAATATGCCTATTAAATGCATAGATTGGTCCTGTTTTTATCTGCTGTGCTTGTTCATAAAGTACTTTTTCATTGCTGAACTGATACATCCAGGTGTGTTTACATGGATGTTTTAGAACTAGAGTCTTACTGGTTTCCCAATAAGAATAGATCATTTTGCATTTTAAAAGTACTTAATAAACTGTGGTCCATGCAGAGCAAGCTAGAAATTATCTTGACTTCTAATGCTTCTACAGCTGTTCAAACTCTGCTGTGCAAAGAGCCTTAGAGCTTGCAGAAGCATTTGTCAGAAAGCAGAAATTGGCTATTGCTGTGCCTATCAGGAACCATTATTATTCCATGTGGAGCAGGGTGAGAAGTCAGTCATATTCAGAGACTAACTGTACTAATAAAAATGGGATTTTTCAAGAGTCTCTCCTTGGAATTTTCCCTTAAGATAGTAATATGTGACAGGTAGACCATATTTCCTCAGGAGAAGAGAAACAGGAACAATGATTTCATCCATAGAAGAGAAGAAATGAGTCTCCTGTTAGGTAGGTATGTATAGGGGAACAGAGAAAGAGGAAAGTTAGGAGGGGAGGAAGATGAAATGAAATACAGAAGACTGTTCTCCAAAGCCTTTTAAATGATTGCAAACTTCCTTCAATTCAAATTAAAGAGGAAAATGCTTCCACTCTTTAGTAACCGTTGTAGCTACTGGGCGGGGGATGTTTTCAGCGGCGAATGGGAGGAGAGATCCCCAAATAATGTGTTCAATGTGGTGCAAAAGTTTGAGAAACACTCTAGTGTCAGTGTGAGATTGAAAGCACCAAGTTCATTACTGTCTGTTCTCTGTGGGCAGGTTTTGCTTTTTCTTACAGGAAGGTGGGCCTGAAGTCTGTGTTTCTTTGTGGGTGAACAGCCCTCTAAGTTTTGTTTCTGTCTCCAGATGGTGCAGAGGGTTTTGTAGCTGTCTGGTTATTCACTTTCTTTATAACTAACTGCTTTTTGTATTACCATTCCATACTCTCCTGTCTGTCTTTAACCTTTCATTTTCTGTTCTGTTTCCTTCCTGCTTTTCCCCTTTCCATTCCTACTGCCCTGGTCCCCGAGTTGTTTTGTTTTGTCCGTGGGGGGTGTTTTTGCCTCTGCCCTTCCTCAGCGAGCGCATCTCCCTCCACTTCCACCCTCCCCGCCAGCTGCCGGTCCCCGCGCCGCAGCGCCTGGGGGGGTTTGTGTGGGACTTCCTGGGACAGTGAGTGCTTCCTCAGGCTTCTGTTCCGGGGTGGAATGGCACTGCCTGTCCTGCTGCTGCTGCTGCTGCTGCTGCTGCTGTTCTTTGCGTTTGCTGCAATTACTCCTCTTTTCCTTAGGTCAAACAGGAGCTAGTTAAGTACAAGCTCTAACAGTCTCTGTATTCGACTTGTGTCACAGTGCTTGTGACCACAGGCCAAAACAGGAGGTTTGCTTCAGTTCTCCCCGATTTACACTTGACAGAGGCTGGTGCTTTTTATTCTAATTCTTCTGCTTTTACCCTTGAGTCTAATCTCTGCAATCAGTTCTGCCTGAACCAGCTAGAATTCAAATAGCTCTAAACTGCGTCATTGGTAGAGGTCAGTATTGACTTCTTCTGAAGATCATTAAAAAAAATAGGAGAAAAATGATGCTGATCATCTGAGACATAGCATGGCCATCACAGCCTTCAGATGGGTAGTTTCCTGAAGGAGACTTAACTTGGATTTGGAACACAGAAGTGCTTAGCTTTGGAATGCCCTCAGTCCTGTTAAAGACAGCTGGAAAGGATGGCCATTTTAAGAGAGAGGTTTTGGGGAGTTGTTCTAAAAACAATTAAGGGGTGGCCTTGTACAACAAGAAACCTTCAAACTTTTGATACGTAGCAGCCAAAAGGTATACTCCTCATCTTAAATGTTTCTTCTCAACAGTAAATAAAAAGGGAAGATTAAAAACATAGGGTGATCTCAAACAAGTGCTGAGAAATGTAGACAGTAGAAGGAAGTATCTTACTCTCTATGTTTTTAAGACAGTTATTAAGTTGTGCAGTAGCCTGTGAAGGGATGGATGGAGAGAGAAATTAACTGCACGTTCCATCAACTTTATTGTTTTTCTAGAATAGTGTAAGGGAAACTATACTAGTAAATTATGCCAGAAGATTAAGGCAACAATTTGAAGTTGAAATAATAATTCTCAAAGTACTACTTGTATGTTATAGTAATTGTCTCGGGTTTTCAAGTCAGTTATTTTGTCAGGTTTTTTTAGATAATTCCTAAACAAGAACCACATAGAATAAATTTATAGTAAAAGGGACGTTGTCAAATTAAAGAACAAAAGGTATTTATAAAGTCATAATCATCACCATTAAAATTAACCTTGAGAGATATTATGACTAGAATGCTGTATTTCTGTATAATTCTGTAATTCATTAAAGTCCTTCAAAGATAAATTAAACTCTGATTCAGGAATAGGAAAAACTGAAATAATGAAATATTACTTTAAAATACTTTAATCTATTTTCATATGATAAATCAGAAAAACAAATAGATTATATTTATCTCATGGTTGCATGATATTATTGTGTTTTGCATCCACTTCCATCAAAACTCCATAGCTTAAGTGAACACTAAAAAAATGAAGAAATGAATGAGGAAATGAAGAAGTGATTTCTTTCTTCTCAGTCGTCCTTTATGTTCACACACAAGCATTGCACCTAAGGCCTGCATCAAGTTTCACTGAGGAAAAAAGAATACATTTTCTATCAACAGAACTGCCCAAAGCAGATAAGAATGTAAGATGCAGGCACCTTGACTTAGGGGTGGGTATTAAAGGTCAGAGGTTCAAAAGCATGCTGATGTTCAGAAGTGCCCTCTAAAGTCAACCTTTGTTAAGTGTTGCAAGCTGACTAATCGCATTTGAAACCTACATCTAAGCAAAGAAAAGAGAGAAACTCTGCCAGTAATTGCAAAGCCAGCTGTAGAGAGTCCCAGATAAAAAAAAGCTATCATAGTGATTTTATGGTGACTCCTGAATGCATCTTCACCTTTTTCATGTAATGGGATATCCTTTTTCCATTTGGTCTTTGCTCAACTGACCTTTATTTTCCATTCTCTTCCTTTTCCTGTGTTTTGGGAATAACCAAAACTTTGTGAACTTTTTATTGCAGAAACATCTGTTCTAAAGAACAAGGTCAAAGAACCCCAAATAGTCCAACCATTGGCATGGTGAGAGGTCAGGGCTGGTGCAGCTTTGGCTGAATGAGCTTGCAGTGTTATCCCATCACTGAACCACCTAAGCCTGGGTATTAGCCCTAGAATTATTTCCATGTTCAAGCAGGCAGGACTGACACTTTTAAACACAGGGATTGATCCCCATGGAACTGAATACAGACCTTCTCCTTTGTTAAATTCAGTAATGGGCTGAAAGCTGGGGTTTGTCTACTAATCCAGGTCTAAGGATTTGATCTTGGATCCTCCGAGAAGGAACCTACACTAGAGAAATCCTTAGCAGTAAAGAGAAGCACTGATTGAGGGATTTTTTGAAGGCTTATTTTCCTGACAGTTTTCCTGTAATGTTAAAGTCCTGTTTGTTTTGATCACTAAATCAAGGTGGTTATCAAGCATTCCCTCACATGACTGCCTGTTATCTGAAATAAATAGAGGAGTTGTCATCTGATGATTTATGCTCTGCTTGCATCGTAGCAATGGTGGATTTTATTTAACAAATGCCTTCTAATCCAACTGCTAGATCAGTAGAGTGTAAGAGCTATGATATAATTAAAATAATAAAACCAAAGAGTTAGAATATCATGTAAATAACGAGCCTGGTTAGCATATCAAGGATTCATTGTTACCTGACTTGACTGCATCTCTTCAAAAGCTGTTTTGTAGCTTTGCTGCAGTCAACATCTTTGAGTAATATGAGGCATACCTGTATATTGAGTAATATACAGGTATGCCTGTATTTAGGCAGGAGGGGAAAAAAAGGAGTAAAAGGAGTAAAATAAAAACAACCCCAATGCCAAAGGACTAAACCCTCCCTTTATAAAATTGATACTGTAAAAATAAAATTGTCAGGTGCTTACATTGTCTTGGAGTACAGTAAGATCAAAAGGGAAATCCAGTAACCACCAGTTACCAGTGAAATACCAACATTAATGCTCCACAGCCATCTTTGGTCATGTTTGCACTCCTAGATCCATACATACATGTGCTCGTGAATGCACACAAACCTCCTCTCCCTGTCCCTCCAAATACCTACTAAAAAGAAAGGAAGAGACCAGCCCATCATTCTTTTTACTAAGAAAAGGTGTCAAAAGAGGTAAGCATAAATTGCTTTTCTGCTTTGACTGACACAAGGAAGATTTAAGTGCATATTATTCCCTATCAGACTGCTTTGAAGGAATGACAGAGAAGTAAATACACACAATCACTCACTGTCAAACAAGTGAAATTACAAGATTGACTAGAATTCATTACCTAAACTTCCTAAGTACACCAGAGGCCAATGTAGCAGACCCCTTTTACATCCTGGCAGTATACAAGCATGTGGAACAAACTCTCTGGAATAATCAGCAGCTTTTAAAATATGCTGCTTAGTTAAAATACTAAAGTGTTCACACCTCACCAACTGTTTTGCTCTGCACCCAGCAGTCAGATGGAAGTCTGCACTGTATCTTGAACATCGATGAGATGCCTTTTTTAGAGGATTTCTTTGAGACTGCCATTTGGAGTTAGAACTGTCTTGTCTCCCTGTGTGACTGCTATTTCAGAGTACACTTAGTGGGGCTGGGCAGAAATGCTGCTGCTGGGTCTTGGAAGGAATGCTGCAAGTGTGTGTTCTTGCTTAAAGGAAATGGTGCAAACAAAATGAATGTGTCTTGGTATGTATCTGATCCTGCTTGCTTGGGGCTGCTTCCTGGGGCAGATGCTTGCTGCAATCCTCTGCTCAATTTCACTGATGTAGCCCCATGCACTGAAGCTGCACAACCAGCCTGTAGCAGTTCTTCAGTGACTTCCTAATAGCTGGCAGTTTCAGAGGCCTGCCTTGGTTTTAGTTTGAGAGTCCAGATTTGATCTAATTTGAATGCGCTTTCAGCCATACTCCTCATTTTTGTTTGAATAAATATGACGATTATTTGACAAATCCACATTTTAAAAAGAGTATTTTGAACCCCTGTATAAAAACATGTGTCCAGCATATATACAAAGTGTATTTTTCTTTGGATGAAATAACTGATTCCATAGTTAAATGAAGATGCAGCAATAATTAGTCTCCATTCAAATCCTGTGCAGCTGGCTAAACAATGCTTCTGTAGCATATAGAATATCACAAGTGACCTCAGTAGAGCATTTCAGGTGTTATTTTGCCTTTATCTTGTGCCAGCAAAAGATGCTGCCTTTCATAGCAGTTGAAAGAAAGTATGGCTCATTCAAATTCTCCAGGGCTATTTTAATTCTAGCCTGTACATTTTTTTCAATGATTAATTGAAACTAAAAAGGGTCCCTAAAAAACAAAATGAGAAGTCTTCAAATTTTCCTGAAATTTGAAAATTAGAAGCCTCAAGCTTTCATAATCTACATGCAATAACAATACTAAAAAAACTCAAGATTTTTGCCCCCTCCACCTTATTTATTCCACATCTAACCAAGTGTTTGTTCTCACCTTATTGTTCCCTTTGGTTAGATGTGTTTGACCAGTCATAGCTCTTCAGTGCAGCTTGGAGACAAATGGACTCTTGGATTTCAGGCAGAATTGTTACTGACACACTTCTCTATGTGAATTAACTGAGGCTTTTGGAACAGTATCATTTGCTTCAAGATCAAACACTGAGATGTAGTGTTTGGCATGTTGCAAATCTCATCTTTCCCAAAATTCCCAAATGCCACAGCCTTTACTACAGCTGTCCTTAAAGAACTTGAAGAATGTTAGTTTAGAAACCAAAGAAAAGTATCTTTATACTATTTTTTCTGTTATAGACCAATAATACACTTCTCAGCTGTACCTTGCTCTGAAACTGCTGCTTGTACAAATTCAACATCCTACCCTGTTGCTTGTAAAATTTGTGCCAGAAATAAGGACTTATCTCTCATTTACATGGTCCTTTATTACAAAGAGTAATAAAGTATATAGTAGTCTATCCTATAGAATATTTTTCTCTAGACTATATCCTGCCTTTTTGGAGTGAATTTTTTCACTCCAAAGTGGAAGTACAAATTGGAGTGAAGGACAAATGCTGTAGAAGCCAAATGATCACTTTGGACAGAAGGAAATTGACATTTGCTCTTTTCTGTTGACTGAGAAAGAATCAAATGCAGGTGACCAAGATCTGTATATGGCTTCGTGTTGACTGACTTTGCTGTTATCAGTGAAATTGGCAGCAGATGGCTATGGAAAGAGATGGGAAATATATTTTGGAGAAAAAAACCCCAGCAATAATGAACCTATGGGACCTCATGTTACACAGGGAACTCCAGCATTTTGTCATGGTCAGTCCTGCTCTTGAACAATGTTGGAGAGAACTGTCAAAAATATTCCTGTTTGCTCATTATTGTTTTTAGATTGCACCTTATATGGGAGAGTTAAGGCAGCAACACTGCAGGAGGAAGAAGAGGCAGGTGGTTTTTTATGTTTTTTGTTCATCTCGGAAGGGTGACTTCGGTGACAAAACTAAGAAAGGTGAACTTCTACCTTTGACAAGTCTTTAGGTCTTCAAGATTTCACTCTCTGGTTTGGGTTTTTATCCCTTCAATTTATTCCCTTTTGACAAGTCTGGGTCATCTGTAGGAAAAGGGAAACAAAAATGTATGTCTTGCTCATAGGTAGAAAATAAGTCCCTAGAAGATGGCATAAGGGAACACATTAGGGTTCATCTCAGACAAACTCCACATGTTCAAAATGTTGGTTAGAATTATGGCAGAAGGAGACTTGCTAGTGCTGTAAACCCAGAGTTTGTAAGTTTGCCTTATTTCCAAGAACTGTTACATATTGGAGACTATTTCTCTACAGAAAGTTGCCTTGAAGTGAAACGGTGTAATCTAATATAAAGGTCTTTTTTGTTTGGTTTGTTGTTTTTTTTTTTAGTTATTATTATTTTTTAATTAGATGTCTATAAAATGTGCAGCTCTGTGTTTGTGAAGGTTTGTGTGTCTGTCTGTCATTACCTGATTTAGATCTGCTTGTTTTGCCCTGTATTCTTAAACTGCCTTATCTCTGGACACTGTTTTCACAAACTCTTAACTCTTTTTCTTTCACATCTCCTTCCTGGATTTGCTGCTTCCTTCAGTCTCACCTCAAGGTCAGTACTCACTTTTAATAAGGGTGTTTATAAGACTGTTGTCTATTAAGCTGAAATTGAGATCTCACAGAAGATTGCACATCAAAATAGATGATGTACAAAATAGAAGCAGAGATCTGGCTTAGTCTGTGTAGATGGATGGGTTGGATAGGGTGCATGTTTAGAAGAAACTTGTAGTTGAAGGAAAGAATTTCTATCAAATCTCTGTAAATCAGTGTTGCAGTGTCCTGGGAAGAGGGTGGAAGACTTGGCAATTAATACCTTTAAGGGAAATAACCCACAGAAATAGGAAGCTGAAGCAAGGCCATTTAAATATTGTAGTCTTACCTTTTATTCTAAGAAGAAAAAAAATCATCTATATTCTCTGATACACACTTCTCTTTTAAAATACTACTCATCATACTGTTGGATTTTTATCATGCATCTGTCTAAAGACTTGCAGTGATGTTTCAGTGCAGTGTGTATGTGTGTGTGTGTGTGTTGTGCTTTAGAAAGAACCAGGGTGGAGGGTTAAAGGTAAGTGAATTAGCAAGAGGATACATCTGTTGAAGGCACAAAGTAATAAACTACTAAAAAAAATTTACAAAGAGCCAACCATGTTCTGAAGTCTCTCAGCCATGGCTCTTTTAAAATTATTATTATTTTTTCTTTTATATCTATTTTAAAAGCAGTTGTTAAACACAGATTTGGGGATTTCAGTAGAACAGTTAGGAGTAAAGACCTATGGCCTATGTGATCCAAGCCAGAGTGCATTGTCACGATCCCCAGTTGCCCTTGAAAGACTTTGGAAGTGTTTGAGGTTCCAGTCTCTGCTCGCAGTCTGTTGGTGGCGAGCATCCCTTCTCCCGAAAAGGAATGGCTGTAACTGTTTCAGGCAGTGTCCTTGCCCAGTAAGCCACTGCTTAATAACTGCAGTTCCGAGTTCCCCACCAACACCCAGCTTTTGTGTCTGCTGAGCCCTGAGTGGTCAGTGGAGTCTCCCTGGAAGCGTGTCGGCGCTCTGACCTTGCTTTGGCACAGGCGCTGCGCTTGTGGCCTTGGCTGCCTGTTCTCCTTCCTCCCACAGACTGCAAAAAAGGCTGGAAGTTAATCCCGTTGGTGTCCATCAATACCTTCTGTATTCAGTGCTTCTAATTGTTGAGGAGAGGAGGGCTGTCCTTGAATGACCTTCTTGCTTCATATCCCAAAGTGCTGAACTGCCAGGAAGCCTTGCTGCCCTCTGAAATATCCAGTGTCTTTTCTTGCATGAACAGGGCTTCTGGTAGGTGCTCTGTATTTGCCTGTTGCTGCTGTGAATGGAGTCTGATGTTCTTTGTCTGGCCAGTCAAGTCCTAAACGTTAAGGAATGAGGGAGCCAGCTGATGGCATAACAAGGACACTTTCTATCATCTTCAAAAGTTTGTGACAGTCAGGGAAAGTTTCTCATACAGGCAAACATCATGCCTGTCTTCAAGGATGAGAAGGATCCAGGGAATTGCAGGCCAGTCAGTGTAACAAGGTTTTTGGAGATCGTCCTGAAAGCCCAACTCCAATCACGTGAAGAACAAGAAGGTGATAGGGAACAATCTGGATGCATTAACACGAGCAGATTGTGCTGACCAACCTCATTGCCTTCAGTGGTGAGACAACTGGCTCAGAGGGCAATGTCTTTTTAATGATGTGGGTGATGAAACACAGCTTCAAAATGTCATGGATAATAGCAAACTGAAGGGAGGGGTTATAGGCAGTATGTGCTGGAGGGCAGAGCTCCTCTTTAGGGTGACTTTCCCAGGCTGGAGAAATCACAGAATGTCAGGGTTTGAAAGGGTCCTCAAAAGGTCATTGAGTCCAACCCCCATGAACTGGCTGGATCAAAAAAGACAAGTGCAGAACTCTGCACTTGGGGCTGAAAAACCCCTGCATCAGTACTGTCTGAAAACCAAATGCTCGGAAGGCTGGTTCATAGAGAAGGACCAAGGGGTGGCTGAGGACAAGTTGAACTTAACAGTGTCATGCTACTGTGAAGAGAGTCACATTTATGCTGGGCTGTGTTAGCAGAAGCACAGCTAGCAGGGCAGAAGTGCTTGTTTACCTCTACTTGGCACCTATGAAGCTGCATTTGGAGTGTTCTGTCTAGTTTAGGGCTTCCCAGGTACAAGAAAGAAATTGAGATCAGGGAGTGAGTCCATCAGGCAGGCCAGTGAGATGACAGGCAGGGAGAGGTGGAGAGAGCAGGGCAAGCTCAAGCCAAGGGAAAGAAGTGTCATGGGAGGAGATCACACTGTAGTCTTTCAGCTATATAATGGGAAGGGGCAGAGACGACAGAGACAGATTCTTCTTGGAGATGTTCAGGGGCAACAGACACAAATTGCATCATATTCTAATCTAAGTTCCAATGGGGTAATCAGCAAAATAAATTCACAGTAATAGTAGTCAGATATTGAAGCAGGAGAGGCTGAAGAGTCTTCATAACTGGAGACACTCAAAACTCACCTGAACAGAGCTATGAACAACCTGCTCTAATTTGGCCTTGAGCAGGGAATTGAATCAGAGGAACTGCAGAGACCCCTCCAATCAAAATTACTTCATGATTTTAACTCTACTGTGGTAAGTTTATTCTAGGACAAACTTTACCATTTTTGTGTGGTTTTGGTAAGAATTTGCTGCATAATATTGACCTAAAAAAAACCCAACAAAAACAACAGGAAAAAAATAATTGTCTTTTCATTTCATAGCACTATAGCTGTAAGAAAAGAAGAAAGTAAGAAAAATATGCTGGGGGGCTCCACTGCACTTATTTCTTGTATTCTCAGTTTGTAAACAGTTTTTAAAAGCTCCAAGAATCTGCTGCTTTCTAAGACAGTGCATCCCTGTGATAAGTGTCAGTGATATTAACATTTCATAAATAATATTTTACCCAGACAATTTTCTTTAAAGATTTCTAATGTAGCTCCTCCTACTTCTGTCCCCTTTTCTTCATCCCTAGACACTGATAGTCTCCAGCCTTCTTGCTGTTAGTAGAATCAGAGAAAATTGGGATTTTGATAATGGACACTGTAAGCTGCTTCTGCTAGCTGAGAGCTGAGACTTAGTGTGCCCTTAAGTCTGAGACCATGGGGGTTGAGGTTTACTGGTCTGCAGCTGTAGTTACTAGATACGCTGGATATGCCTCATCATTCAGGTTTAAAGAACCATTTTCCATTTGCAGTATTCACAGCCCTTTTTTGTCACATCTTCTCTCTTGATCAGTTTATGGGCAAATAAAGTAGAGCTTCCTTGACACCACATCATCTACTCAGCTGCCTTCTTGAAACAGCATTTTTTTCACCGTGAGATTTTCACAGGCTACATTAAGACAGTTCTTCTGGTGAGTGGATCATCTCAATTAAAATCTTAATTTTTGCTTCATTTGTCTCAAAGTCACCAGATAAAAAGTACTTCACTGGAGTAGTATAATTGGCTAGATAAATAATTTATTTTTCTCAGTAGAAGTTAATTAACTTCTTGCTCACTGAGGATGTCAGCAGTAGTATATTTCAGATACCTGAAGCATGGGGCATCTTGTCACCGGCTTATTTTTTCGTGCTCCTGCAGAATATATTAAAAAACGTGTTTATTCAGAACAGTCATGGTCACACTTACTAGTTCTGTAGCAAATCCACTTACTGTGAAATGGTAGAGATCCCTCCTCAGATGTGCAAGCCAGTAACCTCATCTGTCCCTGTGACCAAGGCTATTACAGAAACCTCCAATCAAGAGATACTCATAAATTTTGCTTGCCAGACTCACCGAGTTCTCTAGAAACTCAGAGGCATTTGCTCAACTTGCCCTTTATGTGGTATATTTACTACACATAATGCTGCTGTCCCCCATTTCCCAGGCAGTCAAGTCTGTAACAAATCATCTCAGTAGGCAGTCTTCATATTGACCTGATGTGAGCTGTCAAAGCCAGCTCATAAGAGGAGGCACCTCTTCAGAAATGTGCTTGCTAAGCATCTGAAAGAAACATGCCAAGCATGCCATCCTGAGAGACACCGTGGTCTGCATTCATTACCAGGGATTGGCCTCACCCACTGGATACCAAAATAGAGCTGTAAACTGAGTCTCAGGAGAAGGGAGCACTGTAGCAAGGTACAGTTTGATGAGTGTGATAACACTGCTTTGCAATCAACCCCATCCTATTCCAGAGTCTCTGGGAGTTATGGAGAGAAGCTGTTTGTTACATAATATAGATATTATATAGAGATTATGGAATATTTTAATTTGGGCATCTCAGAGATAAAAATCATAAGACTTTTAGCTCTGACATAGCCAGCCCAATTTATGGTTTGGGGTTTTTTTTGTCAGAATGATCCTGCTAGCATCCCTTACTTAAAGCTACACTCTGAATGTTCATGCATGGATGGTTTTTATATCAGAAATACTTGTCCACTAAGTTGGTACATTCACTGTCCTTTCTTTTTTGTCCTTGGCAACTACTTGGTTTAATACCTTTGCTGACTGAATTTTCAGTAGCTGAAAGTGTAAGACTTGATGCTTTAACATATGCTATTTCAAAGTGACAGTGAACTCAACTGTTATTCCAAATTTTAGAAGAGGACTTTTCTCATTTGATAGCTTGTTCAATATATGCTGTAAGGCAAATATAATCTACATTGCATAAGCATAGTTCTTAAATGCTTTGCTTAAAAAGCACATATTTCTCCACACTTTGTACTTAATTTTTTGATTTGTTTTAATGACTGACTTTTTTATATTTTCTTTTTCTTCTAATTATTGGCTGTATCCAGTATTATTTGACAAGGAATGAAACAATTGCATACCCCTATGGAAGAAAACAGCTGCTGTATTGTCATTTGTTTCCTGGCTAGCTGTAGTTAAAAGAGACGTGTGATCTTAGATCACAAAAATACCCACTGAAACCTCAAGAAAATGCCAGTGAAATTTTTTTTTTTTTTTTCAGCAAAAGAGTGCAGGTCTCCTGAGCAGAGAGTGACTGGTTGTGTGTGATCGGGCTGGTTGGCTCATGCACTGGAATTAGAGGTAGAAGGAGCAGCACCTTTGGGACTTATCACAGTGTTAGAGCCAAATTCAACCAACCCAGCATGTTGTAGGGAGAAGGAATCCACACTGAAGCCTAATCAGCCATTTTATGAGTGTAATTTTTGGCTTTGCATCTGCTTGCTCAATTAACAAAAGCAGAAAAAAAGAAAAAGACAACAGAACAGACTTATTTGTTGAACTACTGAATGCTTTTATTAAGGTCCTTAAAGTTTTAGTATTTATGTTAACAAAGGAACACCCATATCGTTATCTTACAGATTTATTTCAGAGTTCACCTTGAGTTTGTATTTTTAATGCTCTTAGCTTCTATAAAAACTAAAGGCTGCAATGTCTTAAGGTCAGAGGTTTCTTTTCTAGTTCAAATGCCATCAGCTTTCAAAAATAATTATAGAACTTAAAATATAATTAATTTGATATTTAATCTGTGAATCTTGACTTTGAATTTTGTTTGAGTTACAAAATTATGGTAATGCATTCATTATTTTCAAGGTAAAAATTGCTTTCTACTACATGGATGCTGAGAATTTAAATAGCTGGGAACCTGCACATTGGTTTGAGTAGACTTCTTTAGTCACAGTTTGAGACATGCTTCTTAGCCTTTGTTCCATTTCTTTTTCTGTTAATGTATTTATTATGTATCTCTAAGTTCAGTGCCTGTTGGTGCTGCATCAGTTCACTCTAGCATGAGGAAAATCGTTTCCACAAATATGTGTTCTCTCCTGATGGCTGAGAAGTGACAGTTCAAAGGAGAAGCACCTGTAGCATTTACTTTGTGTGGCTTTGATTCTATTTTGTGGTCTTCTGCTGGACTGAATCAGAGAGGTTAATAGAAGAGCAAAAGGTTAGAAATAATTGTGTTAATATAGAATTAGCCCTTCCAACTTGAGATATTCTGGGATTCTGTATTATGCTGGCCATTGAAAACAAAACAAAAATCCTACTTCCTTGCATACGGTTTTCTTTGCAGGTTTGGGGGTTGTTTTGTTTTTGTTCTGTTTTGTTGTATTTTTTCTTTTTGTATGTTGTTTTGGTTTGGTTTTTTTTTTTCTTCAGTAATCTTGACTATTTCATCATTTAAATGTATGTGGAGGAGCCAAGGAAAATTCATCAGTCCCTCAGGATCAGTAGCTGCAGCAACACCAGCCTGTCCTGTGGGTGGTGGTAGTGCTGCACCAAAGAAGGCTCCAGCTCCACAACCTTTCTGACATGGCTGACTGACACATGGAAATATTTTCTCAGTACCCCAAAAAAACCCCAGGCCATTCCTACAGATGTGCACAAGACCTGTGTATTTTTTCCTGGTGTGTGTATTCCCTAGGTTAAATATAGTCTGTGTGTATTCATTTTAGATTGAAGGTAAATTTCTGTGGTGCTTTGAGAGCACTGTGTGTACCTACACTTGGATTACTGTGAAAACACTGTTGTGTGTTAGGTGAATAACTGAAGAGAAAAATATTTT
>JANHGL010019921.1:9487-28647 GCA_024611195.1 Ceyx melanurus
AAATCTTTATCTCAGTGGTTTTTATTACGTTTTAAAACAGGAGCTGTATTATTAATTCAAATAGATATGAAGCTAAAGCAATGATTTGCTTTGAGAGAAACAAAATGTAGTAAAATCTGGCAAATGTAGTGTGGGTGATTTTTGCTAAACAGTCAGTGACAATTTTTTAAAATAACATTTTAAATTCAGTAGAGTGTTGCTGGACTGACACTTTTGTTAAGTCACTATTATAAAATTGATGAGGTCTTTAGGTTTTCTTTGCTTTTTTTTTTTTTTTTCATTTGGCAGCCATGCAAAAAATTGGTGATTGTTTGGGTTTTATATGTTGCTATTATAATGTATATAATCTCAGAATTATACCTCTTCAGTATCCATGCAATTTGGAATCTGTGTTGAAAATGTATGTTAAAGCATAATGTTTCAGCTCATGGGATTTTCTTGGGGGAAAGAGTTCAGGTATCATACTGACTGTGTCATCTTCTGATCTAGCAGAAAAGCTGTAGTTGACTCCTATAAAGAATGAACTGACACATGGTATTTCTACAGGTGTGAACAGATCAGATTAGAGAAGGAGGCATCTTGGAAATACATTACTCCTTCCTACAAAGCATTACATTAGCTAGTGATGGCACAGTTAAAATTTGTCAAAGAAGAGCAGGCTGAAAAGTGGAGTTTGCATGGAAAGTGAGATAGGGTTTGTTCTCTTCTCTGATTATGTTTAGAGTTTGAGTCCATAGGGTTTATGTGCACACCTTAGCATTTGGGAATGGCTTGCCACATATGTTGCATTTATTAAAATGGTTAAAATGAAGTCACTAGTACTTTATAGTGTTTGCACAGAATTGCTGAAAACCTATAGCACAGCTTGCAACTGAGCACAACAGAACTGTTTGTCCTCAAACATACAGCTCAAGTTTTCTTTTTCTAGCCTTTCCAGGATTCTGTGGCTTCTTCTAAAGAAAATGAAGATTGTGAGCTATTGGGCATAGGTAAGAAATAATTAACCATTTTGACTTCCCAGAAGCTATTGAATGTATTGTGATCTTTTAAAGAAATTTTAGTTTATTTAAAAGAGTTGAAGGTCATTGACACTGCAGCCTAGCTTGGCAAAAGATCAGTTATATCTAAATCAGAGAGGGAAACACTTTCAAAGTGTCGCCTGTGTAGATAGATGCTGTATCCAACAGTATCATGATACCCTAGGATTTTTTAGTACTATATTAACTATTGTAGGAACAACAATCTTGAAAATAATTTCTGACATGTATGTTACTTCAGTTAACATATGTGACTGAAGATGAAAAGGAGCACGTAGAAATATTTATATGCCACAGCAGTAAGAGGGTTATGGGTCTGGTAGGAGAATGTAGTCAGTTGCACTAGGCAGAACATTTAGATACTGATGCTTAGATGGAAAAGTGAGTATTTTTAAATGTGGGGAAAAGATCCAAGATCAGAGTACAAACATGGGCTCATGTAAAGCACAGGAAGGCATAAAAACCTGAGTAACTATGGTCTGGCAGCAGGAGCTGCTGTGCCAGGCAGAGAGCACCAGGCTATCATCACTCGCCTGTGGTCCAGTGCTGAGCTCAGAAAGAACAATGCAGATGGTGACATTCACACAGCCTGTATGCAAACTTCAGTGGCTGCAAACTAAAGAGTTGCAGTGTATTTGTGGAAAGGCATAGGATATACGAACATGATTAGAAGTAGTATATGTTAGAGAGAAATGAGCTGATGTAAACTCAGACACAGTTGTAAGAATCTGGCAGATTATTTTAATAATCGCTCATTAAAATCATCATCAAGTTACCTATTTTTCTAGTCATTGTTATACCAAATGGCTGTACAGCAACCATTTAGTCATGTTTGTCTCACTCTCCCATCGAAGGAATACAGAAGCTGCATAAGGGAATTGGGAGTAATGGCAAAAATATTTGCATTCATAATTTTCATTACTTTAATGCTTGTGAGCAAAGGACAGTACAGAAGTCCTTGCCTTGCTCAAAAATGCAGTGTGTATACATGCGATGTGAGTGCCCATATGATCAAATATGTTTTGTCAATCAAGACCAAAGTATTGGACTCAATCCTATGTATCTCAGCGTTGGAGGGAGTGATTGTGGTTTGCCAATCTGAAGCCACATCTGCTCCAGTCCCTCTTCCAGTTACACCATCTGGAGGTAACATAAGGTAGTTTAAAAGCTGACAGAGTGGAAGTTCTCTGCTGGAATTATAGCTGATATTTCTTTTTTTCTGACCCCTGAAATGCCTTTTCCTTCTAAGGCATCATTGCACAGCACTGCTTATGACAGATGGAACAGGAGCCAGACCCTCTGGCTTGAGACCAGTTCAGTCTCCTCTCAGATGCTTGGATGGGCAGCTGCAACACTTCCTGAGTCCTCTGCGGGGAATGAGCAAGACCCTTTGGCCATGGTTCATATTGTTAGGAATGACAGTGTAGTTTGTTAGAGGAGCTTTTGAGTAAAAGAAAACAGTGAATTTGTATGCAATTTGTAACAAGATTTATGTGCTTAATATTTGATTTAAATATATTTTCTTGGTCATCTTATGTATGTATAAAGTAAAATACAGATATAAATCGGTACATATACATGTGTATATATATACACATACATGTATTTTGTCCCTGTGTGACTTGGTCTAGGTGATCCTGCTCTGGAAGGGGGGTTGGACTAGATGATCTTTTTAGGTTCCTTCCAACCCCTAACATTTTATGATTCTATAAACACCTTTGTCCTGAGTACAAGCTCAGCTTATATTAAATGAGTAATTCCCTGTTGAACATTTTACCTGAAAAAGAACCAGCCCTCTGTCTGTTCCCTAAATTGTAACTATCTTGTAATACATTTAAGAAATTGGTTTGTTTGTGGAGAAGCTTCAGCAAAATTAGTTTTCCTTGTTTTAAAAATATCACCATAACTAAGAATTTTTTTGCCTTATGTGAGGACTGGAGCATGGTGCTTACTGCGCCATGGGCCCTCCTTTCCTGTCTCCCAGTTGTGTACTCAAGTTGGCTGAAATGCTTGTAACATGAACATTCAGTGGGATTGTGCCATTTGCCTAAGCAAGGTCTGGAGAGCTTCTAGTCAGCACCATGTGCGAGATTGGATGGGACTGGAGTGCAGGGTGGAGAGTGAATGGGCTATTGGGTGTGCAAAATAAGGTGGAGGTGTGGAGGGATGAAGAAGGATGGAAATAGTTTGGCGACAACCAGAAATTAATGTTAAGATGGTTTTATGATTTATTTGAATGTAAAAATCGGTGTGTGTTCTAACTTTGACACATACAAACATAATGTTAAACAGTGTAGTTTTATTACCCTGGATAATTTAAAACTACTTTATAAAAAATTGTTTGCTTGTCGATGTTGTAAAATGGTGATGTTTTTGGCAGGAAAAGCACACAGTGGGGGATAAGGAGAGAAATGGAAATGGTTGTCAGTGGGGGAGAGGAAGAGAGAAAATAGCTAAGGGGGACTTAATGAAGAAGAATGAATAGAAACAACCAAACTCTGGAATCTCAGTAGGAAGTTAGTTGTGTAAATCAAAGAGGACTTCTAAGAGCAAGAATGTAAGTGCTCTTTGAATGGATACAAATGCCTCCACTTCTGCTTCTCACTTTGTCCAACTGGTTCTTGCTTTTAGAAACCTTTACCAAACATCAGTCTCATTGTGGAAATTGTTTGGGTTGAAGGGCACCTTTAAAGTAGCAGTGGATCTGGAAAGGTCTGTGTTGTTCCTGCTCTCTGTTTTCTTCCCCAGTCTGCCCCTTCAAGCCTATTGACAATTCAGGCTCTTTCCCCACCCCCAACAGAGTTTTGGGAGTATCTTTGCATGGGCACTCAAAACAGGCAATAGAATACTAAAAGGGTACCAACTGTCTTTGCTGCCTGCCTTCATCTTTGGGTTGGGAGATGACTGCCTTGGGCAGCATTTGAGTCTTGTAGTTCAGTTTTGAGAATTGCAGTTCAGTTTTTTTTGCACAAGAGGCTTCTTGACCTCTGGGATCGCTGGAGAGCTCCTGAGGTCGCACCCTGTTGAGAGAGGGGTTGGGCCAATAAGAATCCAGGCAAACTACAGGCTACAGATTTCGGAATTGCCATGTTCAGCAGTTGAAGGAATAAGAATGAACTCTGGGGCACAAGACGATGTTAGACCAGGCTGAAGAGGAGTTTGTATGGAGACTCCTGAATTCGATGCTAGTTACACCTGCCAGCCTTCTCTCCTGTCTCTCTGTCTCCCCTGGAAATTGTTAGAGATCTGTTTTTTGTTTACAAGAAAGGTCCTTTTTTTTTTTTTTTTTTTTTTTTTTTTTTTTGTCATTGAAAGAAATCACTCTGGAAATATTGAGACACACCAATATCCAGTTGGGGAGAATAAATGCAAGAAACAAAATGGAAAGCAACAAAAAAATGATTCCCCCCCTTTTCAATATTAAGAATATGTATTATTGCCAGGAATGATCATCCTCAGAATCACTAATGCTGTACATTTTGGGAGAGTCTAGGAGGTGACAGCTGACAGCTGAATGCTGTTACTGTTGGGCATGTGACAGTGTTAGCTGGGCATATGTTTATAATGTATAATTGCTTCCTGTTTTGTTTAGTTGGTTATGAAGAAAGGATGTTCACTAGGCCATTTACAAAGCTGAAATTGTTTTTTTTCCAATAAGCAAGATCTAACACCCAGTTTTTCCTCCAAGGAAATACAGCCTTCCCCCCCCCCACTTCAGGAAGGCAGTATGATTTTTTTTCAAAATATTTTCCTTGCTCTCCTAGTTACAGTTCCAGTGACCTGGTACTGCCTGTCTGATCTATTATGTTTGCTCTGCCAGTGGTGAAAAAGTTCTGCAAGCCACATTTTGCAGTTTGAGATGTAAAAATACTGAGGCCAAATTTTTGGCAGCTTGCTGTATGTGACCGAGCAGCTGCAAAACATTTTTAGTAGAGTCTGCCCTTTGATTTTCATGGTTCCACAGAAATTCCAGTTTAACTACCGATCAGTTTAAGAAAAAGAATAGTGATCTTTTTTTCTGTGTAAACCACTAGGGCTACACTGTAACCTGCAGAAAAAAAATCTGTTTTCAGTGTACTGTTTTATTATTTTTAAGTCTTATCAACTCTTGTTGATAAGAATTAAAAAGGTATTGGTGTTTGTTTGTTTGTTTTTTTTCTCAATACAATAAATCATGTAGTGTCTGAAGTCCTGTATTTGCGCAGTTGTTACATCTGTAAAATTATTAGTTTTGCTACTTGCTGCGGTCATATCTTTTTTAGTGTTCAGTTTGCACTGGGAAGTGTGAGTGTGCATGTTTTGACATTGGGACTAGAAGAAACAATTTATAGTTATTGATAAATAAAAATGAAAGTTACACATTAAATGTTGCCAGTTTGAGACAGTTACAAGAGTCCTGTGATTAGGGCTATGAAGATCTTTTCTGTTTGTGGTCGGTTTTGTGTTTTCCTGGCAGCTTTCAGTCCTATCTTTCCCTTTGAGAGAGATTGGGTGATGCAGCCTTAGCATCTCTAGTCCAGGAGCTACAGGCCTTTTATTTATTTTGTCTCCTTAAAAGATTTATAGTAGGACCCTTGGGCATAGAACTTGTCTCTGTTTTCCCTGTGTACCAGTTTTTTTCACCTGAAACAGGGAATACCATAGACAGTGAAGTGAGAACAAGCCACTGCAATACTTGGATGATTGGTGTCTACATACTCAAGCCTGGTTATACCGAAGAAGTTCTGGAAGTTCAGTTTGTGGTAAAGGAGATTAGACTAAAAATGAGTTTTTAAAAACAAAGTTAGGTGGTCTGAAAAATGTAGAGAAAAATAACAGCTGCAGAGTTACTGCTGCTGCTAATGGCTGTGGACATCACACTCTACTCTTTTTTTTGCTGCAGCTTTCAGCTATCTTTATGTTTCTGCTTCTAAATTTACAAAACTTGTGCATAGTTCCTTATACGTTGCATAAGAGAGACCTGATTTGGGTTTGATCTGTCAGAGTCCTGCCAGAAACAACCTTTTAAACAACGGTTAAATGTGGCATTATCTTATTTTAGTAGTTAAAACATATTCTCATTTGTTTGGAGTTTCCGTAAATTACTAAATGTTGAAGACTGTAGAATAGTTGAATGCTGTAGAAGATAAAAGAAGCAAAATTGTCCTGGGATATGATGCTGAACTGAGCTTAATTTAAAAGCCATAGAGAAATCTGGAAAAAGTGGCATTAGGCACTAAAACAAGCTTGTTCTTGTTTCCTGGAGTTTCCTCCATTCTTGATTTTCCAAGACATCGCTATAATTCAAGTTAACCTTAAAAGGAAGACAGGAAGAAAAATGAACAAGTTACAAACATATGCTGTCTGGCTTCCCAGAACTCATCCTTCTCCTCTGCCTAAAGTCCAAAACAAATTTGTTGAACAAAATAATTCTTCAAAAAAAAAAGCTTTTTTTTTTTTTGTCCCTGATATTTAAAAAACCTCTTTTTCCTGTTTTCTACCCAGCTTCATTTCAGGCTAACATAAATAAACAATCTGGAATATATCTAATGTCAAATTACTCTTTAAATGTGAAATATAAACCAGAAATGGATTGTGAAGAAAACAGTTATAGTCTTGAAAGTGCACACATGAACACATTTCTCAGCTTTCTTCCTTCTTGAGAGGCATCCCTTCCCTTGAAGTCTTCCCTTTAAACATCGCAAATTGAGTTTTTAATGAGATGGGTCTTTGGTGAGCTTTTTAGTGGCACAGGCAATATAAGTATAGACTCAACAACAAAGTCACTGGTGAAACTTCAGTAGGAGCGAGGTCCAAGTCAAACTTGGGTTTGCTTTCATGTGAGTCCATGTGCGTTCTCCGTGTTGATGGGTTCACACAGGCCTCTGTGGAGCTGAAACCAAGGATAATTTTTTATTGACTCTAACCCTTGGTTCTCAAGCTTTTGCAAATAAACTCAAGGGAGCTTTTCATCAGGGTACATGACAAAAAGTGACGTGCTTTTTTGTCCACATTTGTACTGCCTATCCCAGCTAGTCTTTTGATGTGAATAGATACTGGGCCCTCCATAGAGCATTGAGGCAAATTACCTCTTTATGTACTTTGTTGGAAGTGGTTGTTTCAAGAGTCAGGGCATACTGACCGTTGTCTTGTTAAAGTAGTATTAATGAGCTTGTTATCCTGAACTGAGCTTGTTATCCTAAAACACATCAGGTGAATTCTATGGTTAAAAAAATAAATAAATAAAGAAGAAGAAGAAAAAAAAAAATCTGCAGTCAGTCATAAACCAGACATCAGTCAGGTCTGAATTGGAGGTACACTGAAATCCTGACAGCAGGATAGTGAACTGGACAACACAAAGAGTTTGAGACAAAGCCTGGGATAATGTACATGCTCCTTGTCTCTTTGGAGCTGCAAGGAGTCAGGATTGGGCAGTGGTCATATTTTTTACCTCAGCTTTGGAAAAACGTCTAGGCCTTCTTCATACCAATCTTATCAGTTTTCTCCAAGCAATGAGTTATACCTAATATAGATTATTCAAAGTAGTTTCTCTTTGCTCCTTTAGTTTATCAAAGAAACAATATTTGCCAGCAGTTAGTTTACTTAGAAAAAGTTGCTTTTCAGAAGTGGTATTTATTACAGCTCTTTGTCGGGTAATGCATCATTTATTGAATATCACATACAAGATATTTTTTAACATGAAAATTTTATTCCTGTTACAGCTGTTCTGACTGTAGTTGTCACCTCAGGTTAAAAGAAGATACTGAAAGAACAGCCTTAAAAAATAATTTAATAATTCCCTTTGTAATGAGAATAACACCTACAGGGGAACAATAAGGATTTAGGTTTATATTTAGATGGCACAGTCTCATCTGGGTGATTTGCAGGAGCTCTGTGATTCTGTGTGCACTGTCTAGGTTTGGTATATCCTTGTGGGAGTAGATGCAGTGGAGCATAAAACCTCTTGGACTGCCAGTCTAGCTTAAAGCAATCCAGAAAGCAGTACACACAAATTGACTCTGCTTATCCTGCAGCTTGCCGTGACTGTGGAGTGTTTTTCAAGTAAACTTGAACACTGAAAACAACGTTTTCTTAGATGGGTAGAGTGGCCTGCTGCTCTCAGCAGGGTGTCTGTGAAGGCAGCAGCTGTTCTGTGTTCATTTCCAGGCTGGTGTCCAAGAAATTGCACAAGTAAGTCAATGAAAAATTGACCCAAATTTATATTACAGTATCATTATTTCGTATTTTTTATTAATATTTCTAGTATTTGCCTACACAGCATCTATAGGAAACACTTGTTACAGAAGAGGGGTCTCTAGTATGGGGTGGGTTTAATCATCAGCTGTTTTAACCAAGGGTGGAGAACAACTGCATGATGGGAGTTGTGAGTGGGATGGTTGGGGGCTGGGAAGGTCACTGGGAAGGTGTATCTTGTGTCAGAATGTGTGGAGGTTTGATACTCAAATTAATCCAGGACTGTGAGGTTGGTGGAGTTTTTTTTGTGGGTTTTTTTTTTTATTTTTTTTTTGAGAGCAAAACTGCTGCTTTAAACTGTTAGTGGGAAGAAGCAGCTCCACAATGCTGGATGCTAATGATCTTTCACCCTGTTGACACCTGTGGCTTCAGCTGGAATTGAAATAGTGAGAACCAATGGAAAAGTGTGTGATACAAGAACATCCCAGCATCTCCTTCATATGGTGGTCTAGTGGTTAGGGTTCGGCACTCTCACTGTCATGCTCCGGGTTCGATGCCTGGTCAGGGAAGATTCTTTGTGATCTGGTCTAGGTGATTCTGCTCTGGCAGGGGCGTTGGATTAGATGATCTTCTAGGTCCCTTCCAACCCCTGAACATTCTGTGATTCTGTGATTCCTCCTGCTGCCTTTGTCTCTGCCCTTCCCAACCCTGTCCTGCTGCAGACTGTGTGGCATGAGGAGCCTGCTGCAGGGTGCTAGTGAGAGATGTGGGATCCACCAAATACTGTCATGTATCAGGCAGTGATGATGGGCAATGACTGCCTGCCTGGACCTTTGGGGACATACTGCTAAATTCCCAACTGCCCTGTTATCCATAGGAGGTCTCAGCTGATCTCCATTCACAAAATAAGGAAATGAAGGGGCCAGTCCCTAAACTAAATGCATGAATCACACATCAGAAATTTAGAAGTAAAAAAGGTCATAAAGACAAGTCAGGGAGTCATCTGTCAAGATCTTAAGGATCTGAGATTGTTTCTGTGTTTTTCAGTGATCTGGTCATTAGTGATTTGGGCAAGGGACAGGGGTGCAATAGTGATATGGCAAAGTTTTTTTCTGAGTGTTCCAGTATAAACCTCCATAAGAAAGACCCAGGTCATTTGTAGAGAAGAAGTGGTAAAAAACAATCTCTGTGACGAAGTATCCTATGAGACCTGTGAGACTGTTGCCAACAGCAGTCTGCACATTCATGACATTATCACTGTGGGCAGGTGGAAAGAGTTGGAGGGTGTTTGGTGTGCAGGATCTGGTTGGTAGCATTTTGCTTTTCATTGCCTTTAATTCACACTTGTTGAGTTGTCAACATGATTGTTAAGTCTAATGTAGGGTAACAGATTTTTTTTTTGTCCACATACATTGGCCAATCCTTTCTGTGGGAAGATGTGCTCTAGTTAGTGAAGACAATGGAATGAAGAAAGCAGGAAACCCATGTGTCACAGTTTAGGGTCAGGGCAGCCCCTTAGTCCTATAATAGCTGCTTTCTGTTAACCCCTATCCTTCCCCAAAGGGGAAGAGAAAAGGCATAAGGGAGAGAGACAACAATTAGAAAATGAAACTAGAGCAGCTTTAATGAAAATAATAATAATAATATTGGAACATATACAAACCCAGTATCAAACCCGACCCCCCAACACCTCTTGATGGCAATTATGTCACTGTCACCACCAATGCTGTGGAGGAGGTACCAGGAGAGTTCCATACTGGGCCCAGCAGCAGACAGGAGCTGTGTTCAGGAGCTGGGCTCTGGCACCAGATTCAGAAACACACAGATCAGAATTGAAGGCAGAAAAGACATAGTCTTCCTCGGATGCTCTGAGGAAGAAACCAGAAGAGGACTTGAGCCAAGATGAGCAAAGCTGTCAAGAGAGACAAGACCCCCCAAATCCCTCATCTTCATGCCGAGTATATTGTCTATTGGATGGAATCCCTTATTGGTCAGTTCCTGTCCTGTCCACACCTCCCTGTGTGCAGGGAGGTGTGGACAGCCTTTCACTTTCTGCACCCCCAGTGTAGCACAGAAGATCCAGCAGTGCCTTGGTCTGCACACCAACCCTTGGTAGTAACTCTAACCATGGGGTGTTATCAGTGCTGGAAGCAGACACTGCCTAGGAAAAGTCGCTGCTGACTTCAGACAGTGCAGTTAGTTGGAAGAACTGAAGCTGAAAAGTAGAATCACTGAACAGGATCAGTTTGCTCAAAGCAGGACAATGTGTTCCTGTGGATCACAGCGGCTGGTGGAGAAGATCACATAGCCCTTTCTACATCTTTCCTTGTTGGAACCTTCTCCACAGTTTTTGGAAATTATTGGAGGCTCTTCGAGTGTTGGTGCAGAACCGAGATGAGAGGAGTTAACTCCATCTATAATGTCAGGGGATACTCTGAGCAGAGCAAACCAGGCAGGGCATTTTTGGCAGAGCTTTTGTTCAGGCAGCTCTCATCTCACCTGTGACCCACAGTGACTGTCTCCATTCGTCTTTCTGAGGTTGTTAACCTGCTTTCCATCCTGTGTCAATCCCTTTTTGTGACGAGGGGCCACGGGGCTCAGAGAGCTTGTCTCCTTCTAGTCTGCCTGATAGAGAGCTGCCAGCTCATGTTTTAGCAATGTCTGGGGTGAGGGAGCCCACCTGCTTGGCACCAGGGGTCTGTCCTCTGAGTGCAGTGGGGCGGTACCAGTGCCCTTCCATGGACCCTGTGGATGCTGGAGACATTCCTCTGCTTCCTTCTGTCTTGCCCTGAGCTGCAGACATGGTCAGACAATAGACAGTAATATCTATGAAAACCTTTTCATACGAATGTGTTTTGGCAAGTGTTGAGTGAAAGAATTTAAGGAATTACATTATTTGTCAAAAGAATTAGCCTTAGGTAATGCACACAAAAAGGCCATTTGTTCTTTATCTTCACATCTATACCTTGGTATACATAACTGATTTTTTTTTTTTCATTGGAAAGTAAGGTTAATATTTTTCAGCTAGTAAGCACCTTTTATCTAATAAGCTGCTAGGTCTCTGTGCCAGCTGCATGCAAATGTCACCACTTTGGAAACAAAGAGCGTCAGATGAAAAGTGTGTTGGATCATTCCACAAAATACAAGAACAGTGAAGAAAAATACTTTTAGCCATAGACTATAAGGCAAAACCCTTCTTCATATTAAAAACCAGCATGACATCTTTCACAACTACATAAAGGAGTTTCATGAACCAGAAAAAAATAATCTTTTATGAGGCCCAAAGAGGGCAAATAACATGAGTGATAATCAATTAGCCCTTAAGAAACAGGGTTTAAAGTTGATAATTTATCTCTGGTTTCAGACTGCCATTGACCAATTCTGTGCAAGATCCTATTTAGGGGAGATTGCAGTGAGTGAACAAGACTAAGAACTTGGCACCTGGGGAGTGCTGCCTTCTGTACATGTCTGAAATTAAGACTTTTATTCCAGTTAGCATTAAGTACATCTGATGAGCAGGAGAGCACACTTGGATAGGGAAAATTACTGCATAAATGTGAACTATTTTGCATTGGACCAGTTGGGAAGATACTTCCTAAGTGAGTTATCCAACAAATACACTCTGACCTTTTTTTTTCTCTGAGTGCTACCATGATGGGAGGTAGGTGAGTTCCCTGGATTGTGTGCAGGTGGAAAGTTGTATGTCAGTGCCTGTGTTCCTCTATGCCCAGGGGATTTATCAGTGCAATTAAAACCTTACATTCCAGGGAGTGGAGATGTTTTGAAGTGGATGCATAAAGCACAAATTTATATCCTCTCCATATTCACAGTCATCCATTGTCTGTTGCAGTTCCCTGGGGCTGTTAATGATATATATAAATCAAACAAAGTCTATGGGAGTGTTTAAAGTGAAAGTCCAAGCCTTCCAGCTTCTGGGGTGAATTATTCTTTTCAGACCTAACAAAGCTGGCAGAACTTCAGTTAAGGGAAGGGCAGAACAATGATGTGTTTCAACTGAGTTTTATGAAATTTATGCACTTTATGAAGTGCTTGTATAATAATTATTTTATCCCTGAAAACCTGATATTTTTCTAATGGGTTTCGAATTAAATTTGCATTTGAATTGCATTCTTTTCTTTCAACAAATACATTGTTATCTCCAACTGAAATGTGGATTGAGGAATCAATTGAAACATAATACAGAAGTAGCACTGCAGACCTCAACAGCTTGAAGAATAATTGAAGTGAAGTAAGGAATGTTAACAAGCTTGTCATCATCTTCCAAAAACTGACATTTAAGCTGATCCACATTCCCTCCCATCCTTTATGTGGAATACAAACTCACATACACTGTGGGGTAACTAAAAGAAATGTTTGGTGGAGTTAGTTAAGAAACAGTGGACATGTTATTTTTGTATTAGCTCTTGTATAGCCACATTTGAGCCTGTTTAAAAAAAATTGTAGTTTGTGTAGTGTAAAGACGTTGGGGGAAGGGATAATGAGTTCCTACTGAATACTAATTGCCTACAAGTTGTTCGGGGAAACTGTGTAAGAATGGAGGATTTGTTGTAAATTAGTCACTAGCTGTATTGTGCATTACTGTGAGGTTAAACCAGTGCTGTAAAGGTGCCAGCTCTACAAAATCCTTCTGATTCACTGTCTGACTTGGTGACTGTGTGAAGAACAAAATACTATTCAGACTAAATATTATTGGAAAGAGCGCTTCTCTAACAACAGAGTAATTTTTCTTTGTAGCACTTAGGCTTTAAGCTCATTTGAACTAGAAAGATGGGAGCAACAGATTTTGACTGAATTATCACTGGTTTTTCTAACTGTAACATCCCAAGGTCTGCCATAGTTGTAAATGCTGAGAGGAAGATTGTTGCTCTGCAGTAGTATAGGGACCAGCAAACTGGTGCTCTGAATTTATAGTTTATTCTTTGGCTTCTTGAACGGCAGCATTTTTACAGTCCTTAATTTGGAAATCCTTGTAAACTCCACTTTTAACATGGAAACAAAGCTTTGAAAAATCTTGCAATAGTTTGTTTACTTTTGAGATGTATTTTCTCATTCCTTACTCAGCTCCTATTGTTTTCATTTACATCAAAATAGAAAGGTGAGTTAATGATTCATTGGCACACAGTGACCTTTCAAATAGCTCTGGACCACGATGCAACAGCTCCACTCACTCAAAGCTCTCATACTTTAACCTCCCTACTTCTGCCTTAATATTTGCAGCTTGATCTGTCTACATGCCTGGACGCCGGAAGAGAGCAAACATTTGCAGCTTCTCCCTCCCCTGTGTTTAGTGGGCAATTTGATCCTTCTTTGTCTATTTCTTTATTTTACATCACTCTTAGACTTGACTTGCTCTTGAGAACAACAAAGTGAAACTTTGGGAATCAGCTTTCAGTTTATTTAGCACAAAAATGGACTCAGACTCTGATTCACCTTTTAATTACTCTTGGCCTTCCTTACCTAAAATGAGGATTCGAAGAAGGGCATCCAAATCAGGTAGAAAATGATATCTATCTCTTTTAAATGACTCTTGCTTAATAGCTTTGCCTCCTTTTCATTGCCAGGTTTTGTGCATGCAGGTGGCTATAAACAGCTTGCATGATACAGATTATCTTCCTATCAAAAGTCTAGTTCACCGTTAGCTGTGCTTTTGTAGATAATGTCTGGAATATGTGGAGCAAGAAGAAAGTGTTTTTCGAAATCATGTACTGTTCTTTAAAATTGATTTTGATTTCTTTACTTTCTTCGGTTGTTTGGGTTTGTTTTTTGGGTTTTTTTTTTTGCTTCTGGTTGCATGTGTAGCTCTCACTGAGCAGCTCGGAAACCCTAGATGCTGCATGGCATGGCAGCATCTGCAGAAAACTGCTGGTTACAGTTGGTTTCATCTATGGAGAATTTGACAATTCAGATATGACACAGAAGCTAACAAGATTTTTATTTTTTTTTTAATATGTGTAAAAGCCTTAACAGAATGAAGAGAGGAAATCTTTTGCTTTCTCTATAATAAAGTGAAAGGGTCAGTTACTCTTTTTAATGGCAGGGTCAGTTACTGTCTTTGCACAGCTAGAAGTTATACTTCTTTGTAGATAAGTCTTTGGGAGCAAGCATTACAAATGTTGTCAGTATGATAAAATGTGTTTTAAAGAGGTTGAAAGTCACTGACCAGCAAATTTATGTTAGGAAGAATTATCATTGAATTTTTTAATGAGGAATTGCAAGTTTTTACTACATTTAAAACCAAAGAAATTAAAAGAAAGAATGGCAAAAAAAAACACATTAATTTGTGCTTCTTTCCATAAAGTTGCCTTTTTTTTTTAATTTTCAGAAATGGGAAAAACCAAGTAAGAGAAGTAAGATCCATAAGCGTGATTAAAGTCAATGATCCATGAGAATCATATTTACACAGACTGAGACTTTGACCTAATTTTGCAGTGAAAAATGAGTACAGAATGTACATTTTCACATGCAGAACACTTTCTGAACTTTTTACTGTTTCATGGAGAAATCCAGTATTTCCCAAGGAGTTTCTTTTTCAAGGAGTGTGTATGGGTGCACATGCGATTTGCAAAGAAGGTCAAATGGGTTGCAAGCTGCATGGTGTTTGTTCTTTCCATCTCTCCTGAGGACTTGTTCTACCTGTAAATGCTGTGGCTGTGCAGCCATCCTCCATGGCACTTGTTGCTATTTATTTTACATTTGGACAGCTTTTTTGTTTGTTTGTTTGTTCAGTACTTCTCACCTGTTGTAAAGCACTATATCCAGATCTGGTGTTTGCAGTTGCATCTTGCAGTATTGCATCTTGTTCCCCATCCCTCTTAATAATATATGCCAACACATGTGGCTTGTACTCATAGCTGACAATGTATGTGATGGTGTTGTGTTGTTGGAACAAGAAGGTGCTCTTGGGTGTATGTGCACATTTTAGTGATATTTATACTTAAGAGAATTGATATGCCAGCTGCCCATGGGGTAGCAAGGGGACAGTGCTGTCAATGATCTATGCTCATGGTTTGTGATTTTTTTTCTGTTAGTATCAGAATGTGGATAGTTTCTCCTGGTACCTAGATGTGGGGCACATACCTCACAAGTGCCTCTCCCTCATGCAGGAGTTCAGGAATTGGTGAACAACCAATTTGTAGTGCCCAGCAGGAAGTGGTGTGAGATTCTTCCTCCCCACTCCAAAAGTCATGAAGTCATTTTGTATACCTTCACTGGGTGATCGAACTGATCTGGGCAATGAAATGCCAGCCTCCTCTCAGCCCCACTGAACCAGCAGGCCGTTGGTTTCCTGGTTTGGGGTTGCTCCCCCTGGGAGGCAGAGGAGCTGTGCAGATCTCTGGTAGGAGAGCCCAAAGTGGAAAATCTCACATGTCACTTTTTACCATATAAATCAGTGTTTTCAGATTTTAAGTTCCCTATGTGACACAAAGTCAGCTTTGTCCCTGCTTTCAGCACTCTCAGAGGAGGGTAGACCCCCTTCCTCCTGAGCTCCTGGGTGCTAGTGGGAGCCAAGGGCAGGCTGCCCACCTTTGGGGCCACACATTGCAGACTCCCTCCTTCCTGCTGAGGCTGAGTGCGTGTGGCATAATTAAAGGTTAATTAGTTTCAACAAAGCATTGTTTCTTGGTGATAGGGCTATGGAGGAGGGGGTCTGAGTTTGTTCCTTGCTGCAGTAGCCCTAATGGTATTAATTTTATTATTTCATGTGAAATTACTACAAAGCAGGTCTCTTCTCCTTTCCCCTTGTACTGCTTAGTCCTGCTTTTGTAGAACTAGTGACTCTCAGAGCCTTTTTGTACACTTAACAACTTTCAGGAGTGCTGAGAATATCTATCTCTGACAAGTCTGTTCCTCTGTGCTGGGGCTGGATTTTGCCATCGAGTCCGCTTGGGCAGCAGTGGGAATTAAAACTGAGCATCCCATATCTCAGGAAAGTACTTTATCTGTTGTGCTGTTGTAAAAAATGAGATTTAATTTTTTTTCTGTTCGTATATTCATTAGTAAGGTGCCTGCTTTGGGGAGGGAGGTCATGGCTGTGACTCCTGTGTTGCTTGCTTGTATCCCACATTTAGGTGACACAGATCAGAGCCAATGATTAACACATGCCTTTATCCTCTGTGTTTGTTAGTGGCTACTTTAGGACCACATCTTTAACGTAATGGTATGATTTCTAGCATCCAGATGCCTGATCCTCTCCACACACTGTAAAGGAAACAGGGGATTTATTTTCCACTCCACAGATTTAGGAGACTTAAATGTTTGTCTTTATAACAGCACTTCAAAGCCTACCTTGATTTACCCTGTATGTAATGCTGTTTTTACGGACTTGCTTAATTTTGCTGTCATGAATAGTTGCACTGTCTGTATGAAGCACTAAGACACCTGAATTAGAGATGCACATCCCCCATTGAATCTGGCCATATGATCCACACCTACAGTCATGCGTGTCACTTTGATCAGCCCCTCACCAGGAATGTGTGGCCTTCCTTCTCCAAATTCAGGTGACCATATAGAGATGTAGAGGAGTATTTCCACAGTCCTGTATGACCCCTGTGCTTAGCTGTCTGAATTATTCTCTGACTTCATAGCTCTGTTATTTCCAGTTATACATTAACCCCTGCTCAGATTGCTGGGGGGTAAATGTGATGAGCTATCTGAAAACTATTCGCTGTATCTGGAGAAGGGAATTTATAATTTCTTCTCTGGATCTCAGCTTGTTCACATTGACGTATTTCACTTCTGCTCTTCCATTTGCTCTCTCTTACAGTGATTTCAGTTTTGATTTTTGTGGAAGAACTGTCAGCGTTATGTTCTTGCTGTTTGCCAACACAGGTCATTCAAGGCTATACATTTCCTCAGGCCAACATAAAGCATGTTTTGAATGCCATGCTGATCATGTGGCTTTTAAAAGTTAAAGTATTTTTATAAGCTTTTGTGCCTGGTAAAATGTACAGCCTTTTCTGTATAAATTTGATGACAACATTACAGAAGATGTAAAGAACTTGTGCTTAGTTATACATTGGTCAAAGTCTTTATCCATTTTTGGAGATTATCTTTCCCAGCACTGTGGGTATTGTTCACCTACATCTAGATAACATATAAGTCTTTCTTGACTGTGTACCAGTCAGGTGGTAGACAGACACAGGCTCTGCTAAAGGAGACCTGCCTTTATTTTATTATTTTTCTTTGTTTGTGGCATAGTATACAAAGAGAGAATGTTCATCTCTGGCAGAAGGGTGTGCTTGGTGAGCTGTGCTTGCTGGATTAAGTTCCAGAGCCAATTCTATGGTGTATTCAGGTGACTTTTACCTTAGCATCTGGAAGTCCATTACTGACACAGCTAAAACCCTTTGGGATGCCTTCAGTCTCACAAGAAGTGCCAGTTTGCCTTACCAGTCTTAATCTGTTTTCCATAAGCTGTGCTAAAGTTGTGCATCTGTAATGCAAATAAGCATTTTGAATAGAGAGAGGAGATTTTTGAGACATTTTGTTAGTGGGGCTGTATGAATTCTGTGTGTGATGTGGACATTTGCAACAATTTTGTCACTTTTTAAACTATGCAGATCCGTCCACTGGAAATAAGTTACTAGCACAGTCAATGTATAATTAATAATATTCTCCCCTGCATTCAGCAAAGTCTTTAAATACTTTGCTTGTTTCAAACTTAGTTTGATGTAGTCAACCCCTTCACCCATGTTTGAAACTGGTGGGTAGAGTGGGAGTGAGGAGGTACAGTGGGGTCATATTGCAACATGAAGCCAAAATAACCTTCTACCTAACTTGCCGTTCATTTAAAACCCCAGTGAATATTTATTTAGGCATCTCACCTTTGACAACAGACTGACTAGCATATTACCAGAAAAACGTGGCATTTAATAGTGATAATATTTACTAATGGAAAGTACTGCAGATAACATATTGTGATACATCTTGTTTTATTTGTAGCAGAGCAGCTTTCTTCAGAAGTTAGCTAGATTGCTACTCTCTTACAGAATTTTAAAAGAATGTAAAACGTGGTATTAGAAGTTGCCATATAAATAAAAATATGAGGTGATAGAGGGATTTTTTTGTTTCTGTCTCAGGATCTGTAATTCATAGAGCAGCCCATTAAATGATTGTAGAGACTCTGGCAGTGGGCACTGTTCCTGAAGTTGAGGAACTGTCTCCATGGGCTTGGGTTTATGCCATGATTCAGGAATCCCTAACACCGGGGCTGTTTTTCAGGGGGATGTATTGAACCTTACAGCCTAGCACTGGAGCTGAAATACCTTGCCAGTTGTTTCCAGTGAATTTGCATATGAGAGGGAACACATGCTGGGGAAGGTAATAAGTGTACAAGGAGCAACAGAAGGCCTGATGTTTTTTTCTTTCTGGTTGTTGGTTTAAGACCAGCCCTTGGAAAGCTTTACTTGCCACAAGGAAGTACTGCCAGTTTTGCCAAATCACATTTCCGTATGAATTTAGATGCCAAAGTCTGATGAACTGCTGTAGAAAACAACGATTTTATACTATTTATAAACAAAGGCTTTGGGATCTTGCACACAGGAGGAAGTGGTTTGTGGCTTTAGCTATTCTCAAGATGGCAGTTGCTAAAATAATGTACAAATTCTTGCAGGAGGGAGAAGCAAAATAAAAAGTATAAAGATACTTTAATGGTATGAGCTCCCACAAGGCCTGCCAGGACTAGAAACCAAATAGTGTGCCAATTCTAAGTGGGAATTTCCAGTTTTCTCTTAAGTATAGAGCTTAATTTTCTTGGGCTTTACAAAATGTTTTGAAATTAAATAAAAGGTGTGGTGTAGCTAGCACTGCACTTTTGGCAGTGGTATGGGACAGTTTTTTAAAAGTCTTTTTTTTTTTTTTTGCCGAAGTGGGGAATCATCGAAATGTTTAAATAGTTCTTTATTTTCTTTCAGGTTTCTTTCCTGCCCG
>JANHGL010019921.1:43824-55075 GCA_024611195.1 Ceyx melanurus
GGTGTTACCTGTCTGCTGAGTGGAGCTCATCTCAGCTTCACTTTCCCTGATACACCTGAGTCCTTTCGCTTCAGCTTATAGCCTCAAAACCTCATCCTCAAGCTGGGCTACTTGGCTGAGCAGATAATCTACCTGCTCACAGCACACACAGCCATGGGAGCTGTCCTCCGAGGCGAGCAACAGGCTGTGGCACTCATTTGCTTTTGAGCATGTAATTTACTACATGCACAAATACTTGGGTCTTTTATGTTCAGGTTACAGTGGATTTGAGATTGTTTTCTTCTCAATCATACCCATGCCAGTGCTATTCCACTTTGCCTACAGGCTTATCTTCATACCCTGTGAGAGATCAATGTCATGTACCATGGCAAGCCAACAATCTTAATGCCCAGTATAGGTCATTAAGAATGCCAAACAGCATTTCTCATTGTGTGCTGTTGATGACATACTATATATACATTGTGTGTCAAAATGTTGCATTGTGTTTTGCTTCACAGATTCCCTGCCTGGAGACATTTCACAGATGGTGCTCTCCCCACTGCATCTTTCTTCCTCCATGCCTATTGGACTGTCTGATGGAAAGAGGGAAGCCTTGCAACAGTCCCATTTCTTGTCCAAAAGTGTCCCCAGTGCCAGTTTGGAAAGGTAGAGGGAAGCTGCTTGGAGACTATGGTAAATGTTTAGCAGTTCTACAAAACCAAAAAATATTAAGTAAATGTGTTTTTGTTGTTGTCGTTGTTTTCTTCTGCAATAGAAGATCTACAGCATTTGCTGAACAAGACTCTGAGACTAGCGCCTGGAGATCCAAGTCACGGTCTGAAGAGATGCTACAAGCATTAGGGACCTTTTCTTCAACTGATTCTTTTATGATGGAAGGTGAGAAGTGTTGCATAGATGGAAAGTGCAAAATAGATAAACTCCTTACTTGATACAGGAAGCCACTTTATCTGCTAAAAGAAGAGCACCTATTTTTTATAATTATGTCCCTCATGAGAATGACACAGTTTTAAAATAGAATTCTTCCTTACTACTAACTCTTTTGTAACTTCTTCAATATTTTTGTATGGTGCTACCATTTAAAAATAACATGAATGATTGTATTTGGCATCCTTGCAGAATCAGAACAGCAAAGATGTTTCTTCTTCCCTCATCTAATAATCTCCATTGACAGTGTACATTGCAAAATGTAAATTAAAGCACTCTTATTTCCTCAGTAGCCCCCAAATCTTGCTTCCCCCTGATGAACAGTTCTACTAAAATGGCTACCTGTCATTGTGTAGTGAATAAAAATAGGCTTTTACTGTAGCTAGGTGTGTGACTGAATTTCAAAGCTGCAGGGCATTCACTCATAAAGGGTGACGCACATGTCTTACTGGACATCTATTTTTGAAAATGTTGGGTTTTATTTTAAAATCTTAGTTATAAAATGATGTGGACATGGTTTAGTAGTGGACTTGGCTGTGCTAGGTTAGAAGTTGGACTCACCCATCCTAAAGGTTTTTTCCAACCTAATGATTCTGTTCTCCTTCCCCACTGTCACCTTCCCCATTGTCACATTTACATTTCCATGCTTTGGTAATGATACTGACATCTGGCAAGCTTTTCTGTTGTAAAGCTACTTCCAATGTTTGTAAAAGTCTTTGTCTAAAATTCATCCCTGTGTTCCCCTTACTAGATGAATAAATCTTCATGTGCAAAGGAACATTCCCTACTGTTCATATGTCTAGTGTTAATGGGATATACATTTTGTCACATAGATGATGTGGATTTGTCTCAGTGGACTGATCTCCGCACAGATGCACAGGAATTTGAGGCAGAATCCTGGAGTCTTGTTGTGGATCCAATGTTCTGCAGCCAGCAAGAAAAGGATGTCATCAAGAGGCAGGATGTAATTTTTGGTCAGTATTTCAAAGCTTTGTGTAGGTTTAAAAACAATTTGGCATAGAAAGTAGAGAGGGAACCTATGCATTTTATGCCCAGAGGTACAAATGCTTCAACTCAGAATAAAACAAAGGTTCAAAGAACATTTTTGTCACAAATTGCAGCATGTCCTAGAGCTGAGTAAGTGGAGAGTAGCGACCACAAGAGATAAACACATCTGCCGTGTTCACAAAGCAGTTGAATTTAGAAGGGACCTCATCCAGTTCCTAGATCAAACAGTTGCAACCCCAACTTGTTCACTATAGTAAAGTCATGAGAACTGTGCCAGAGACAGATAAATTAAGTCTTCTTACTGGCATAATCTGTTAGGTTTGAGGCTCACACAGAAAAAAACCCAAAAATTGTGATTTTGACTCTGTATCTGAATGTTACTAAAGTCTATACTATACTATACTATTTTCTTTTATACTGCAGAGCTGATGCAAACAGAAGTGCATCACATCCATACCCTGTTCATTATGTCTGAAATATTCAGGAAAGGGATGAAGGAAGAACTGCAGCTGGACCACAGCACAGTGGATAGAATATTCCCCTGCTTAGATGAGCTACTGGAGATACACAGACAATTCTTCTGCAGAATGAAGGAGAGGCGGCAGGAATCATGTGAGGCAGGGAGTGAACGCAATTTTGTCATCAGCAGAATTGGAGACATCCTTGTGCAGCAGGTAGAGACATCAGCTCTGTTAATCCTTTATATATTCAAGGTACCCAAATTAAACAATTTATTACTTTAATACTTCTGTGGGCAAGAAGAGGGCTATGTCTGCCTCATAAAATTCAAAGACTCTTTTCTTCAGATTATTGTAGGGTGAAATAGCAATAAGAGAAAATCGTTACTTACAGGTAACTGATGAAATTAAGATTAACTTTATGGTAAAACTGATGAGGAACTGATTAATTTAGTCCTGTTCACAGCAGATAGCTGCTGACACTGTAACATGGACTGTAAAAAATGGAAGCAATGGATTCACTTTAACAGATGAGCATAGGTGTGGAGATTGACTGATGATGGAAAAGAATCTACCCAGTCGTTTCTTGCAGCTTCTGCATCTCATGTTGCTGCTCACTAGAGAAGGGGTCTCAGTGTGTTTTTAGTGTTTATAGCAGCTATAGAACAGCTAACTAATGGCTTTCTGGTCACACTGTAGTTCTTTGCACATGGGAGAGTGGTTTTCACCTTTAGTTAGTTGTCACTCCACTGAAATAGAGAAGCTGAATGTTTATCTTGTCTAGAAGAGAACAGACAAATGCAAATAATCCTCAAAGGGATTGCATTGGCAAAAAGGTGTCGGAAATGCTGTTATAGTAATTGTTGTAGCTGTTACTAACAAGGCTGAAGTTCAGGTTGTGGTTTTTCCAGCCTACATTCCCCATTTTCATTCTGTAGTTAGTGACAAGACCTGTTAGTGCAATTCAGAGAACTTGAGAAACAAGTAGGATAAAAGTTCTGAATTTGTATAAAATACATTAACTAAAGGTATATACTTTTCTATTAGTTGCAGTGTTGAGCATGATTAATTTCAGTATTCATTTCTTCAGTTTTCAGAAGAAAATGCAACTAAAATGAAGGAAATATATGGAGAGTTTTGCAGCCATCAAAAAGAAGCTGTTAATCTTTTCAAAGAATTGCAACAAAACAAGAAGTTCCAGAATTTTATTAAAGTAAGTTTGTGTGGAGATGTGATAACTATTGATAAAATGCTTAGGAAAAAGATATGTGGCTTTTACTTAAATTTAGGCTTGAAATTATATTCAGTAATTCACTTTTAAGAGCTAATAAAAATGGCAATTTCTTTCCCTCTTAACCAGTGAGCTGATAAATTAAATTTTTCTTTCAAATTTTAGAAGGTTTTGTCATCCAACGTGTGTTACACATATGTTCCTGTTACAGTACACCTTGTCCCTCAGGGCAACAAATATTCCTTGGGGATGGTTCAGATAACCTGGCATTTTGTTTTAGCGTATTCTAATGCATTTAGATCATATTTCTTGTTAGTCATTTGGGGCTTTAATATGCATTTATTACTTAAGGTATATATTTGTATCTGTGCAGCTGAGAAATAGCAACCTTTTGGCACGACGACGAGGAATCCCGGAGTGCATTTTGCTCGTCACCCAGCGAATCACAAAATACCCTGTTCTGGTTGAAAGGATATTGCAGTACTCAAAAGGTGAATAGAAGTGTTGCTTCATGTCTGGAATCTTAGTGTGTTTCCAAAGGAAGGAATGTGCACTGCTACAGTAGAAGAAAAGATTAAATTAATTGCTCAGTAGAGAACTAGGGTAACATGATTATCTGCTGTTCAGGCACATACCACCTCAACAGGGTATCTGGTGTATGTAGTCTTTGTCAAGGCTGGATTGTAAAGATTTCCAATATTCCAACTGGGTGAGCCATAGAAGTCCTACATGTAAGTTGACCTGGGCAAACATTTCATACATAATCTCCAGTTTTTCAGACAAAGCTTGAATGACTTCTGGAATTTCTTAGAGCATTTTAGAAATACTAATAACTTATAGATATTGACATACACTCCCCCCTGTGGGCAATAAATGAATGTTGTGTAAGGTTGGATATCCAAATGCAAACCCTTTTTGCTTGCAGTCCTGTTTCAAGGGTTGTTTCTCACTTTTCCAGAAGAGTAATATACTATTTTATATACTTACCCACTGATTTAAAAAATGCTAACAGCTAATAAATATGCCAGAAGCTATTAAACATATTTCAATGAATTAATAAGTCTGAGGTGCATGTCATCTTTTAATAGGCAAGTCAAAGGTATATACCTCTAATATTTCTAGTAAATTAATTGCCAGGGTCAACTTAAAATGACATGTTTATCACTTTAAGTTTTGCATCATATTGATTGTTCCCAGAACATAAAAAATTATCTCTTCTGTTGAATATGCTGACTACTATAATATTGTTTATTTTTTGTTTCATGCAGAAGGAACAGAAGAACATAAAGACCTGTGCAAAGCCCTTCATCTAATTAAAGACATGATTGCAGCAGTAGATATGAAAGTGAATGAATATGAGAAAAGGCAAAAGCTATTGGTAATTCTTGGTAGAACTGAAAACAAAACATATACAAAGCTGAAAAATGGCCATGTTTTCAGAAAGCAAGACTTGATGAGGAAAGAGAGGATACTTCTTCATGAAGGTTTACTGTACTGGAAGACAGCAACTGGTCGTTTCAAAGGTATTCCATCTGAGAAGTAAAGTACTTTAACTCTTTGTCTGTAAATAACATACAAAGACTGTTTAGCTTAAGAATGAAAATAATTGTGCTGTATTGCTGAGATGAATTCTTGAGGTAATGGTATTAAGAATATGTCAGTGAGTGCTAGAAGAGTAGTTGAAGAAGCTGCCATAGTTTGTGGCTAATCCACTGTATATCTGGGTAAGAAGAGAAGTTCACATAATAGCCATCAGCTGCATTTCTTCTTCCAGACCCTTCCTTTTAATTATTTGATTTGCAGTTTTATCCCATAACATAGAGTCTTTACTTACACGTTTGTATTGTTCTCAGTACTGGCCACTAGCAAGTAATGCATGAAAAATCATGTGGTGTTCTTCAGTGGTACTGGGGCATCTGCAGTGGAAAAGAAAATCTGAAGTCATATTTGTCTGGAGCCTGATTTTTACCTGCAAGTCCAGAATTTGATTTTTTATATTAATCACATGTAGGGGTTGTTTTTTTTTGCAAGCTTACTAATATTTTCTGTACCACTTTATAAAACTGTATGTTTATTGTTAATGCAGAAATGCTTTTAGTAGTGTAATACTGTGCCATGAGCTATGTCACAGCATAAGCAAAATTAAATTTGTGTGGGATGGTTTTTACCAGGTTGCCTGTAAGTGGCCTGGGGAAGCTGTAATGTCACTGGAGAGAGGACTTCTTTCCCCGGCAAAGTGCTGTGGGAGGGAAGGTAGCAGAAAGGGTAGTCTTTCTTGGGAGATACAAAGTGATGGTGTGCAGTTACTTCATGCAGATCGTAGGCTAATCCAAATATTTCCTGTTTAGTTATTAATCAAGGCTTCTCCCCTTTTAAAGTTAAAAGAGGAAATTTACTATAATAACTAAAATAACTTTTTCTTTTCTTATTCTAAGACACCTTAGCTCTGCTTCTAACTGATGTACTACTGTTCTTACAAGAAAAAGATCAAAAATATATATTTGCAGCTGTTGTAAGTATAATATCAGATGTTTGAATACACATATTGCACTTTCATATTTCTTGAAAATTAGGTCATTTTCTAGTTATTCCCATGTATTTTTTTTTTCCCTCTAAAGTACTGGTAGTATGTTCAGAACATTGCTATGCCAGTATACGGTAAATTAAAATTATTTTCAAAATTAAACCGTTTATTTTGGAAGAAGGATGAAAATAACAGAGGGATATTTTTAGTGTCATGCCTCTTCTGATTATGCTTTTCAGAAGTTGATCAGGCTCTTTCAGCCTATCTAAAATAAATGTTAACTTCTAGTTCTGTAAACCAAAACAGAAAAATAATTTCAATGGCAAATGTAGTATTAAACACATACAAAATGTATGAAAGAACATTAAGAGAAGTTTTCAAACTATAAAATACAAACATTACATGAATACTGTGCCTCAGTATCATTGAGCCTCTGGGATTTACTTTTTAGGCCATACCCAATGCTTTACTTGTTCCTAAATACTACAATATATTTTTTAAACCATTGAAAAAGATGTTTGAATACTCAAAACTTGCAGCCTTTTACACCTAGTGAGAACATCCACAGTCTGACTATACAGAATTAGTCCAATTAATTGAAAAATCATGCTCTTCTAAAAGTGTGATGTTTTATAAGACAGTAATTTATTACTTGCCTTTGCTGTGACTGTTTTCTCCAGGACCAGAAGCCTTCTATTATCTCCCTTCAGAGACTTATAGTAAGAGAAGTAGCCAATGAAGAAAGGGGAATGTTTCTGATCAGTGCTTCATCTTCAGGACCTGAAATGTATGAGGTTCATACCAACACCAGAGAGGAACGGAACAACTGGATGAAGCATATTCAAGAGGCAGTGGAAAGGTAGAGGAAAAGGTTTTTTGTTTTCATCTTGGCAGTCCAAAGCAGATAGGAGATCATGTGGATATTCATGGCAGCATCTATTCTGTTCTGCATTGCATGGATCCATCCTGTGAGCTGGATCACAGGAGCTCAGGATTCACAGACTCCAAAACCTTACCATCACTTCTGCTAAACAACCACATTAGAATCATAGAATGTTAGGGGTTGGAAGGGATCTAGAAGATCATCTAGTCCAACCCCCTGCCGGAGCAGGATCACCTAGACCAAGTCACACAGGAACGCATCCAGGTGGGTCTTGAATGTCTCCAGAGAAGGAGACTCCACAACCTCCCTGGGCAGCCTGTTCCAGAGCTCTGTCATGAAAGTTTTTTCATGTTACTTCTGGTTTCTCACTGAATCAAAAGGCCCTTCATGCTCCCCAATACATGTCCTTACCAGACATTGTAAGCTTCATTCACCTTTGACTTTGGCAACTGCATGCTTTCCAGGGTCCTGCAGGTGTCCAGGGAAATCCTCAATGATGCCTGTTATCATGGTGTCAGCTCCTTAAGAATGTCAGGGAAGGCATTGCTTCTCACAGGGCCCAACACTGTGCTGAGCACAGAAAACCTGTGTGAAGGCTGAGTGCCCATTCACTGTAGAATGCAGTCCTTCAGTCTGGTTTATGTCCAGGTACTGCTCCATAAAGAAGCAGAGAAATGGCATTCTTCTGGATTGTAGCAAATGTTGGTGCTAATGTTGTGTTCTGTTTATTATGAATGCAACAGTGTACTGAAGATGAATATATGATGTGCAGATTTTGCTTTATTCACCTTTATCTTTCATCTTTGAAGTTGTCCAGAGGAAGAAGAAGAAGGAAAAATGAGTGAATCTGATGAGGACAGACGTATTGCTGAGGCCAAAGCATCCAGAATTCAGAAATGTCAAGGTGTGATACCTTTCCTGCCACTCTGAGAGCTTCTGTATCCTGAGAGTTCAGGATGAATGAACCACATGGCCATACTGGCTGGTCTGATGGTATAATGTGAATGTATTGTAAGAGAAGCTTTTTTTTTTTTTTTAAGCACTTCATATTTTTGCTGTTACTGTGAGTAAAAATGAAAAAGAAAAAAGGGGCTTTCTCAGAATAAATACTGAATTTCCCAGATTAGTATCAGAGCCAGGTAGTCCCATCTTTGGGGAAATACCTCACATTTTTAGTAACTGTGTAGCTTTTTCCTTGTTTATGACATTTTATCTTTTGATGCTATTATTTTTATGTGAAAATGTAGCTGAAACAGATAAACTGTGCTTCCTTGGTTACTCTACAACTAAATCCACATCTTTACACTGTTCTGAGGATATTTCAGCAATGACCCTGTAGAAAGCCACAGGGAATGACATCCTCTGCTGAGCGTAGATGTTACTTGATGCTAAGGCACTGAATCAGTGCATCTTCTCTCTGCCTGAGCCAAGTGCTTTTCCAGCATTGATCCCTGTGAATGCCACAGGAAGTAGCTGTGGGCCCAAAGTGCAGCCAGGGCTGCCTCATCAGGGTAGGGCACTGTCTTGACCATCTGCTAGGATCTGTGCCAGGTTTCATTAAGAAAGACTATGTGATTAATATGTTTCCCAGCTACTTAAAAAAGTATCTTGGAAACTCAAATGATCAAGTTAGCAATGCCTATGTGGTGTATGGGTTAGAAGGACTTTTCTGCATGATAAAAAAACATTAATGCAGTGTTCAATTTTGGTTTACAGAATCATTGAGTAACCAGGACCAGCAGATCTGTAATTATTTGGAAGAGAAATTGCATATCTATGCGGAACTGGGAAATATGAGTGGGTTTGAGGATGTTCATGTGGAACCTCACCTCCTTATCAAACCAGATTCTGGAGAAACTCCACAAGCTGCTTCCCTGTTGGCAGCAGCACTCCGAGAAGGTGAGTTTGCGTCAGAAGAGCTGACTGGTGGCTCTTTATTCAGGCAGATGATAATTCAAGATAACAAAGTACAGCTATGTTGACTTGTGCTGTGATTCTGTCAAGTCTCAAGAACTGTTAGTATCAAAGCTTGGCAAAAGATGCTGAAGAGAAATCTCTGAAGTTTATACTTTTCAGATGTGTGAGATGGTACGTGCCAGATTGTAAGATAAGGAATACATTCAGTGTATAACATGATATGTAAGCAGGCAGGCGTGTGATATTAGGTTGCACTTAGGACTGTTTCCTTAGCTGTCCTCCTTGAAATACAGATCTGAGAAGTACATTGCAGAATGTGGTATGATATTGCACCTGGTCCCTGACCTTCATCTACCTTGGTGGATTGGATTACAGATCAGAGTCATGTACAGACTAAACTGCAGGTGCTCTTGGCAGATCTGCAAAGAAACTTCTGCAGGAACTACTTTAGGAGCCTCATTTTTTTCTGCATACTGTCTAAGACACATAGCCTTGTCATTGTGAGGCTGCTTTCTAACATCTTTGAAAGGTCACAGTGATCAGGAAAAGTTCCTGATGACTTGAAGAAGGCAAGCATCACACCCCTCTTCAAGAAGGAATATATAGGGAGCTACAAAATAGTCAGCCTCATCACAATTTCTGAGATAGTGATAGAGCAAATCCTTCTAAAAACCATTTGCAAGAACATGAATAACAAACAGGTGACTAGGAAGAGCCATCATAGATTCATCAAGGGCAGACTGTCTCTGATTAACCTGGTGGGTTTTATGATGAGATGAGAGCAGTGCATGTTCTTTACCTTGACATCTGCAAGGACATCAACACTGTACTGACTGTAGTAGCCTCACAGCTGAACTGGTGAGATGCGGACTGCATAAGTGGGTGGAAAGTCAGCAGGAATGATGGGTAGAAAGGATTGTGATACATTGTCCAACTGGCAACATGTAATTAGCTGATTCCTGTAGGGATGGATCCTGAGACCAATACTGCTCAACACATTTATTCATGAAGTTAACCAAGAGATTGAGTATACTCTTTGCAAATTCATGGCTGGCAACGAATGAGATGGTGTGATAAGTGTGCTGGAGACACTGCTACAGACTGGGAAAATGAGCTAAGAGAAATGGCCGGAAATATGGCAAAGACAAGCTCAAGGTCCTGTGTCTGGGATGGAGTAATCCCATGTGTTGGTACAGGCTGGACACTGCGTAGATAGAATAAAACTTTGCAGAAAAAGACCTGGTAGTTGTGCCTGAGAGAAGTTGTCCATGAGGCAGCAGTGTGCCCTGGTGGCAAAGAAGGTCAGCTGTCCCCAGGCTGCTGCATTAGGAAAACTGACAGCAGATTTGGGGAGGTGGTCCTTCTTCTACTTAGTCCTATCTGGAGTGCTGTGACCAGTACTAGACTCCCCTGGGTGAGAGAAATATTGACCAAAATGGCTATGGGGATGGAGCATGTGACATCTGAGGAAAGGCTGACATAGTTGATTTGTTCAGCCTTGAGAGCAGGAGATTTGGTGGGATCTCATTGCTGACCTCAGCTGCCTAATAGTAGGATATAGAGAAGACAGACTTTTTGCTGAGGCATGTGGTAATAGCATGAGAGACAACAGGCACAAGACGTTATACAGACAATTCCACTTGAATGAAAGCCAAAAATACACACTGTGGGGATGGTCAAAAAACAGAACAGGTTGCCCAGAAAGTCTGTGAAGTCTCCATGTTCAGAGATGTTAAAAGCTTGTCTGTGGAAATCTCAGAGCAACTCAATTTAGTTTGACCAGCTTCAAATAGAGTGTTTGACTAGCTGACCTCCAAGTGTCCTTTCCAGCTTGCATTACTTTATTATTCTATGTAACTGATTTAAGCATTAAGGAACTATTTTAAGCATCTTCCATGACTCTGCATGTTTTCCTTTCTAGTTGAAAGTCTCCATGTTGCTGTAACAACATCACAAGTGAGTGAATCAGACAAATTGCCAGAGGAAAGTATTGAGGAATTAAGTGTGAAGCACGGATTTAGTGCCAATGAAATCTTGGCATCTTTTCCCAGTGGTGAGTAAAATGTGATGCTTTTACATATTCAGAGTGCTAAAATAATTAATACTAGACTGGATTTTTTGGAAAGCTTTCTCAGGTGAAGGCAAGATCAATAGAAAATAATGTAATAAAGACTGTCTTTGGGCAAATTCTCAAGTAGTGTAAATGGTCATATAACTTCATTTTTTAACTTAATAACCTTTTATGAGGATATCAGTAGATGGTTAGATGAGGGTAGTGCAGTGGATGTGATATACCTTGACTTCAG
>JANHGL010019921.1:61291-80960 GCA_024611195.1 Ceyx melanurus
AGACATATATAGTAATACAATTGTAAATGAGAAGCCATGTTAAAGGTGCTTAAAACCTAAGTTATTTCAGAAATGTCTCTTGGTAAAGGCATGAACATAGATTTTTTTTTTCTACTTGCATGAGGAATAACCTCCCAGAAAGCATTAAACACTGATATGAGAGTTTGAAGCATTTTTTTGTATAATGCATCTGTGTAAAAAATACAGAAATGGATTTATACTAATATTTAAATATTTGTGTCTGATTTGTTGTGGTGTCTAGGCAGCACTAGCTATCCAGGACAGCCACAGAGAGCTCCATAGATTACTTCTGCAAGAGCATGAGAAGGCTGGTCGGGGCCATTGTTCTCGGCTAAACCTCCTTCTTGAACAGGAAAAATACCGGAATCTGGAAAAACAAAGGGTGGAGCTGGCCAACATACATAAACTGAAGCAACAGTTTCAGCAGGAACAGCAGCAGTGGCTACGTGAGTGTGACCAGCGTCAGCGGGAGCAGGAGGCGAGGGAGAGCCGGCTGGGGCAGCGGGAGAAGGAGTGTGAGTGCCAGGAGGAGCTGCTGGAGAGGAGCCGTCATGGACTGGCACTGCAGCTGCAGGAGTACCAGCAGAACCTGGAGCGGCTCCAGGAGGGCCAGAAAATGGTGGAGAGAGAAAGAGACAGTGTGAAAATGCAGAAGAAAGTCCTGTGGCACTGGAAGCACGGTCAACAAAGTAGCCTGTTGTCATCCACAGGGACCTATGAGGTGTGTGGCTCCTGCTGTAATTACATCCCCAACTGCAGACCTAGAGAGACTTTCCTTGATGAATAGACTAGTACCTCTGAGTTTTGTTGGTTGGTTATGTGATGAGTAACCATATGGGAGACTGACGTTTAGGCATATCCAAGGGCTTTATTTGAACCTCATGAAGTTTAACCAGGGGAAGCGGAAAGTCCTGCCTTGCTCTTGGGAAGGAACAAGCCCATCTATCAATATATGCTGAGGGCTACCAGCAGCTTTGCAGAAAAGACCTCTGGGTCCTTTCTGCAAGTTGAACATAAGCCAGTCATATGCCCTGGCTACAAAGAATGCTGATGGTCTCCTGGGCTGAATTAGGCAACATATTGCTAGTAGGTCAAGGAAGGTGATTCTTCCCTTCTATGTCAGCCACACTTGGAGTGCTGTGTCCAGTTCTGGCTCTCCAGTGCAAGAGATAGAGCTGTGGGGTGGAGGGAGAGAATGGGTGTCCAGTGAAGGGCCACAAAGTTGTTTGAGGGACTGGGGCATCTCTCCTATGAGGAAAGGTTGAGACTGTTCAGACTGAATAAGAAAAGGTTCATTTATATACTGATGTACATAAATACCTAAGTGGAAGGTATAAAGAGGCTAGAGCCAGGCTCTTTTCAGTGGAGCTCAGTGACAGACCAGAGGCAGTGGATACAAATGGGAACACAGGAGGTTCCTTCTGAACATCAGGAAATATTTTTTCCTGTGAATGTGACCGAGCACTAGCACAGGTTACCTCAGGAGTGCAGGTAACCATCAGTGGTTATATGGAGTCTCCATCATGGAAGGTATTTAAAAGATATCTGAACACAGTCCTGGGCAACTTGCTGTGGGTGAGCCTGCTTGAGCAGAGGGGTTGGACCAGATGACCTCCAGAGCAACTTTCCAATCTTAGCCCTTCTGTGATTTTTAATCTGAATGCCCTGTAGAAATCAAACTCAGACTGATAAGTGTTAAATTGAGCACATGGAAATCTTAAATGTGAGATCTGTGTTTTATTTTGCTTTGCCTCGGTTTACAAGATACACTCTCTCCTGCCTCTTGCAGGAAAGCTAGATTATTGTAATGCTTGAGGTATATAAAGTTTTTAGTGAAGTCTTTGACTGCTGTCATTCCTGGACAACAGCACTGTCTCCAGTGAGGAGAATGGGCTGCTCCAGCAGTGGAAAACTTGAGTTCCAATGAATTTCAGGAGTCAGGCCCACTGTCCTGATCCCCTGAAACAAGCAAGCCCTTAGTGGGAGAGATTGGTGTGTGGATCCCTGACACTATAATTCCTTGGAGATGGTTGTTATTAGGTGATGTGATACAAAGTAGCTCTGAAGCTGGTTAAGAATTTAATACTAAAAATGATTACATTTTTGTTGAGGATGAAGGATAGAGGCTGACTCTGAACTCAACTGTCTTGGTGTTAGACAATACTGTCTGGGTAGTCCCACCACCCCACTGGTCAAGTGGGACCTGGGCACTAGTCCCTGCCTTGATGGGTGTGGTCTTGATTTCTCTTAAGTGTTCTCTATATCACCTGAAAATCAAAATATTTTGGCTGTCTTTTGCATATATTGAAAACTTAATGACCCAAACAGTGTTTTTTCCCCCAGGTTTTCATTTTCACAAGAAAAATAGTAGATCCTTTCTTCAGGCCATCAGCTCCCCTAGTTTTTCAGCTGTCAACTGACCCATAACGAGTGTGACCATTTGTCACCCCCAGTTGTGAGAAGGTGAAGGATTGGCCTTCCACCTCCCCCTTGTCATCAAGCTTTTGTGAATACGATGTGAACATGACATATATGCTTGCCCAGCCCAGACAACGAAGGCATTTCTTACTAGTATAGCTTGCCATACAGTTTTGACTTGCTTGACAGTGCTTAAGAAGTGGATGATAAAAGCAAAACTGAACTTGCCTTTCAGCTTTAATGGATGGGACTTCTGAAATCTTTTGTTGAGAGGAAGCTGGAGGACGACAGCCTAATACAGGGATAGCCAGGATCACACAGATGGAGAGGCAAAATAATGAAATGCTGTGTCAAAGAGTAGTAGTTTTTAATATTTTACATGTAAGACTACTTGTATTTTTATTTAAAGTAAACTACATGGCTTTGGCTGCATTCCAGGTCTTGGGATTGTCCTTGTGCTGTGTTTTCCACTGACATAGTCCCAGCAGCAGCAGAACTGGATTAGTAGCTGCCAGTCACCTAGTATTCTCAGGGTTTTTGCCATTACACTGAACCTTGCTAGTTTTGGATAGCCAAACACTGCAGTAATTCACACTGCTACTCCTGCTTTTTTTTTTTTTTTTGTGATCTTAGCCTTGATAAATACCTGCAGGCAAGGAGACTTTGTGGGAATTTCATTTTCAGCCCTTGGGAGCTGTGGTCACTTGGTGAATGCTGTTTACTATCCCCAATTTGTTGCAGTCCTGTCCTCTGTGATTACCTGTCTTAGTGAGGTATGGTGTTATTTTTGGATTGACTGAACAGAGATTTACATATGTGAAGTGGTATCTCATTGAGCCATGGGGCAAAATATTAACCCCCTGAAAGGAGTCAGCAGAGCTCAGTGCATCCCAGGTAGCCATCCTTTGTTATTTGCTATTTTGCAATGATTACTGAGTTTTGCTATGTTTTGAGGGAAACTAAGGCAAAATGTATTAGTTAGGAATAAATCACTGTTTATTCCTGAGTTCACATCTGATTTAACATATTTTGAGGTTAACTTCTGAGAAATTAGGTGACTATTTGCTATGAATCCCTATTCTGTCTGGCAGTTAATTTCATGTATTCTGGTATAAGGATTTTTAAGGACTAAGCGCATAGTCATGTGGTTTAGTTTTAGGTAGTCCTTTGTGGAGCAGAGAGGTAGACTTGATGATTGTTATGGATCCCTTCCAAGTTGAGATATTCTGTGGTTTTATTATTCTGGTGCTGGACAAAAGGTGAAAATGCTGTTCGTTCTTTGGTTTTGGTTTGGTTTTTGTTGGTTTTTTTTCACCCCTTTCACAGACAATGGGACATAATCAATTGGACAGCTTACATGGTGAAAACATATTCTGTTTAAATGAAGATGTAGTATGTGTGTCTCTAAGCAGTCTCAAACAATCACATTCTTCTCTTGTTTATGAAGATGGTGTGTATGAGCTGAGCATCTCAAATTCTGATATAGAAAGGACTAATGAAAATCAGGTGGATCTCAAAATGGTCACTTCTTGTCAGCCAACAGTAATCAGTGCACCAGTGCAGTATCCTTACGAGCAGATGTCTTTTTCCTGCAAAAGCAGCAGGGATACCTTTAATAATGGTAAATAACACTTTATTTAATTAACAAGTATTATGGGCAGTTTGCCACCTTTCAGAATAGTCACAGAATTACAGAATAGTCATGATTGGAAAGGACCTCCTAGATCACCAAGTGTGACCATATCTAAAAAAAACCCACAAAACCCAACAACAAACAAAACAGAACAAACCCACAAAACCAAAACATCACACCAAACATGGTCCTGTACATTCCTGCTCTTAGAGCATGTCCTGAAGCACCTTGTCAATTCATTTCTTAAATACCTCCAGGGCTGGTGATTCAACCACCTCCCTAGGCAGGCTGTTCTAGTGCCTCACCACTCTCTCTGTGAAGAATTTCTTCCTAATATCTAATCTAAACCTCCCCTCCTGCAACTTCGGATCATTTCCCCTGGTTCTGTCATTAGTAATTAAGGAGAAGAGGCCAACACCAGCCTTGCTACAACCTCCTTTTAGGTAGTTGTAGAGGTCAATAAGGTCTCCTCTCAGTCTCCTCTTTTCTAGACTAAACAAACTCAGTTCCCTCAGCTGCTCTTCATAGGGCATACTTTCCAGCCCTTTCACCGGCTTCATTGCCCTTCTCTGCACCCGCTCCAGCACCTCAATGTCCTTCTTGTACTGTGATGACCAAAACTGTACACAGTACTCAAGGATCTCCCTCAGCCTCTCCTCATATGACTTGTTCTCTAAGTCCCTCACAAGCTTGGTAGCTCCTCTGGACACGTTCCAGAACCTCAATGTCTTTCCTATAATGAGGGGCCCAGAACTGAACATGGTACTTGAGATGAGGCCTCACAAGAGATGAGAACAACGGCATGATATCTTCCCTTCTCCTGCTGGCCACACTATTCCTTATAAAAGCCAGGATCCTGCTGGCCCTTATTGGCCACATGGGCACACTGCTGGCTCATGTTCACCCAGCTGTCTACCAGCACCTAGGTCCTGGGCAGCTGGAAAGACACGGGGCAGCTTTCCAGACACTCCTCCCCATGCCTGTAGTGCTGCAGGGGGTTGTTATGACTGAAATGCAGGACCCAGCACTTGACCTTATTATACTTCATACAATTGACCTTGGCCCATTGACCCAACCTGTCCAAATCCCTCTGAAGAGCCTTCCTGCCCTCAGTCAGATGAACACTCCCACACAATTTAGTGTCATCTGCAGACGTACTGAGGGTGCTTTCAATCCCTACATCCAAGTCATCATTAAAATGCCAAACAAGACTGGCCCCAAAAACTGATCCTAGTCCTAGCAATGAAGACAGGTTTGTAGCAGTGGAAGCAATAAGACTTGCTAAAACAATTGCTTTGCAATATTTTTGAGGGTAGATGATATTAGCAGAACAGAAATACAGAAAACTTTTGAAAAAAACCCTATTTGTATCTGCATAACAATACCTAGAATGTTGTTCTCACCAAATCCTTCCTTAATGTTTTTTTACTGTTTTGGGGTTTTTTTTGCAAGCCAAAGACACTCTTGCTGCTTCAAGTGCATTTTATTGACTGTTTAAGAGCATATGTGCATTACTTGATGATTTCTACTTAGAATAGCTTTTGATTTACCACCTTAAAATGATAATCAATGATCAAACACCCTCTTCATTCTTTATTGAGAATTAAATGAATATATCTCAAAAGATTCTTATTTGTGAAAGGATAATTGCATCACTCCTAAGAGATACAAGAATATTTGATTATAAGTTTCCATGTTAGTAAAAACAGCTTTTACCACATTACCTTTTTTTATTCTTGTATTTTACCAGAACCCCTAAAGATACGTAGATTGCATGGCAGCTATTGACAGTTGCTACCAAAATGAATGGAAGAGGCCACCTATCTCAGCACGGCCTTGCACTGAAAATTCCCTGAAGGACTTAAAAATATTCCCCAAACTACCTGGGTTTTATTTGTCATTTTTCACAATGGTAGCTTTTATCCCATTCCTTCATTATTGTGGGACATGGGCGAGCAGCATATAGAAACACAACAGCTAAAAGTTTTAGGGAACAATGGTATTGTTTTGGTGTAACAGATTAAGTAAACAAGATCAGAAGTTGAAAACATACACAGGTAGAATGGTTTTGAGCGTCTTAGATTAAATCTTGAAGTTGTTAAAATAAAAAAAGTCCTTGATTAAGGAACTTGCTTCTTAATACTCCTTGTTAATATATCAAGCAGGCATACCCTACAGCCTTATTAGTCTTTGGTATATGGATTGCCAAAAGACCGTATTATAATCAAAGGTAGGGCAGGCTAGTCTCATCACCACAATCAGAACACCGAGATGATAAGTAAGAGATTAATATTTCCAGAAGTGCCTGAGTAAAATGCCTGGTGAAACTTGTTCTAGTTTAACTGAAGTTGTCATTTTAGTAATGTTAGCTAAGGTAGTGCAAATTTGAAAAGGAGCACATATGTTGGTTTAAACCTCTTGAAAGTGAATTAGCTTGTACTGGCAAATGTTCAGATGCAGGCTTACCAGGATACTTTCTATTCAGCACACATGAGAGCATCTGGTTTAATTAAACTGGCTAGTTCCAGTTAATTGCATTGATTCCAAGATAAGCTGGTGAAGCTTTTGTATGTAAAGATGCCCTTCACCTACAGTGGGCCAGATTTGTGTTCAGCTGCTGTTACTGAATCTTGTATAGAAATCCATGTCTTGCCCTGGTGACAGGGCACCAGCGCAGTCCCAGAAGACTGGGGACCATCAGTGGCTACAAAGCCTAACCAAGGGGTAGAGTAACAGGACAGTGTAAGTCTCTCTGACTGTCATGTCTATAAACCCCACAGTCACTGCCTTGGTTGATTCACAAGGTGCCTTTAGAAATGCAATGCAGCAAACCCTTGCAGCAACCCAGTGGTGCAGATGGTACTTGAGATGCTTCCCCAGCACGTTGCTAGAGCAGGCAGGGCTGGAAGCATCCCCCTAGAGAGATGTGCCATCACATTCCACCATCGCATCTGTGATTTGGATGGTGACATGTATTTTATGCTCTGATGGTGCAGTGCATGAGTCTGCATGATTCAGACTTGCTTCTGTCAAGTGTCAGGAGCCACCGTACTGGGCAGCAGGGAATGAGAAGAAAGCTAAACTTCCCCCGAATGACAGATGGCATCCCATGCCCCAGCAAATGGCTCTGCACTGGGAAACGAAGTAAATCTCTTATTCCTAAGCACTGTGAATCAAGCTGAACAGTATGAATGTTTCATACAAAGAAGCTGATTTCCTTTTTGTTGTGTTTTTCACAGCCATTATTTTTCTCCAGAGAGTTTAGCAGAGTGTAAGAAGGTCTCTGACCTTGTGCCTCCATTTCTGACAACTCTGATGGCCATAGTCAATTCTGATCACTGTGAAGGAACATCAATAGAGATGCAGTGAGAGAAAGACAAGAAAGAATTTGAAATTTAGCTGAAAGTTTTAATAATGTTGATGAATGTTTCATGACATTTTCCCACATATTCAACCAGCTCTATGTATAAAGTCTTGGGATCAACTTTCAAAAAATATTCCTATATAATAATTCAAAATAGAACTAAGAAGCAAATAGTATGATTTACATACATACTAGGTATGTACATGGTCAGATCTTGTGTATAGTAAGTTTTGTGTGTACTCAAAAGGAATTAATTTGTTTTGATTAATTTTCCTAGAATCATTAGGTATCCTTTTACGAAGTCTGTCCTGTCAAAACCCCCTTAACATTATTTAATGAGAAGCACCACCTGAACATGTTGTCAGGAGTTAATCCTGTTTCATTCTACTGTATGTTAAATACTGTGAAATTCAGCTTCATAAATTCATTAAAATGGTAACAGTTATATTCCTCTAGTGCATAATTTTCTATTCATATTTCTAAGGTAAGATCTATGTCTCTTCATATAGATTCTTCACATCATGATCGTATATAATTTTTTTTTATGTGTATGGGAAGGCACTTTAGTAAAGACCTTGGGGCATGTTCCCACAAAGCTGAAATTGGCACAAGTACACTTGCTAGAAAAGGTGTGTCAATCAACGGGAGGAAAATATGATTGAAAGAAAAATGTGTTAATGCTTTACACTAATGGTTATGAAATTATCTGCATGAAAGAAGACAAGTGCTTTGTTCTAATTAGGAGTCAAGGGAAGTATAAGTTTTGTGTCAGCCTAGACTGAGAATTGAATACATTACTCTTGTGTTTAATTGACATGTCAGGGTAACTAGCCAAAGTGATGCCTAAGGATTTACCTATGGATTCATCTCTTTGATTTCAGGAATTGGTGCAATTTTAATATTTTAGTTTTTGAAGGAGCAGCATTGTTTGCTGGTACTTTTTTTTCCCCCCACTATTTTGTTGTGGCGGTTTTTTTTGTTTTGCTTTTTTTTTGTCTGTTTTGTTTTGTTCCTATGTTGTAGCTACAGGAATAGAGTTGAAAATTGTTAGATATGAAAAGCTGCACTGAAAAAATTATGGGAGGTTTTTTTCCCTGGATATTTGTAGTGTTAGCATGAGGGAACTTTGTGGATTATGAAATGATAAATACAGTTTAAGTATTTATGGGGAACACAGAAAAAAATGTGAGCTCTATAAACAGCCAAATGCAAAAACAGGGAGCAAAAATAGGGCTCCATTTGTGGTTTTAATAGTTTTTAAAGGACAGAAATTTGTACATATATGCATATAAACAAATGAAATCATTTGAGTTTGGCAAAATAATCCATTTATAGTGGTTTTCATCAAAGAAAGTGGTTTATATAGATGTAAAATATTTCATTTGCAATAGAGAAAGTGAAAACCATAGAAACTATGTGTATTATCCTGTGACTTCATTTTTATTTTTTTTGGGTACTCTTTATAAGAAATTCCCTTCATATTCCCTAAGGCACATTGTGCTAGTGGTGATTGATTTATCAAACTTGTTCTTAAAACTGTAGATCATATTAATTTGCTTTAGTTGCCCATTGGTAACTGAGATGAGGTTTAGAGCAACACATAATTTTTTGTTTAATATCAGCTATGGCCTAACAACACTGTATATAGTTACCTGCATATGTTTGCATCAGGGAAGCTGTGAACAGTGCTGTACGGACTTGACTCTTTTATCATATTTGTGTTAAGATGAATTTGCTGCAGTCAGAAGAGGTATACAATGTAAAGCTGGTGCAAGTGTGATTAAAAAACAGATGAAATAGGCTTTGCATTACAATGTTAAAAAGCCATTTGAAGATTCACAAGCTGTTTTTTTATGGTTCCAAGCCAGCATAGGATTTTGGCAAGGAGTGAAGCTCAGTAACTCAGGGCCTTATTCAAATAGTCATAGCAACTGCTGCCAGTGCCGGAGGTGGTTATTGAGATCCTATATTGAGGACTTTGTTGAATAAGATTGCTTTCATCGTTTGTAACCTGCGTAATGACTAGCTCCCACCAAAAAAAGTAATCACAGGTCTACATGTGTGACTGCTGTGAGTTAATTTCTGTAATATTGCTGATGTATGAACTCCCTCTGAGTGCACCTGACCCACTCATCTTCTGGGATGGAATGTAATTGTGCCCTATACAGCACACGCTTCTGACATCTCCTGTTTTAAACAGCATCCTTTGTAGCTGATGTCAGGCCAATCCTTTCTCACCTGTGGAATAGCATGTGAGGATGCTTTTCAGCCTATTTTGAGTTTTTCTGGTGTGTTTCATGATATTTTTAATAGTGACTTTTTTTTTTTTTTTTACTGATACCTTGCATAGTGACTGAATTCTGTCTGTTCTTTCACTTAAGAAGAAGGAAGGGAAATCTTTTAGAAGCAAAGGATGACATGACCCTGGAGCTCCCAGTTTGTTAGGGAGCATCCTGAGCAGATGTGATATTATGAACTGCTTCAAACTTTTTCTGTTTTTAATTGAGTAGATGCCAAATTGCCAAAATGCATTTATTTACAAATTGCCTTTTCTGTGTGTTTTCAACATATCCCTTGTACTCTTAGCACAGATGGCTGCAAAGGTGAGCACAAAGCCCATTCAATACTCAACATAAGTTACAATAGAATAAAATAAAAAATAAAAAAGAAAAGAATAAAATAAAATTGAAAGATAAAAGAGTATAAAGTTGAGTAACATCAGCACCTTCATCTTTCAAGTTCAAAATCACATTATTAGAACAAGTTCTTGCTTTTAACTGTCCAATAGGTAACAGCAAATTTGCCTCCTCTCTGCATGCCACAGAATGCAAGGTTTGTGCTCGGCCACAGGACATCAGTGTCTGTGGGTTTACTTGGTGGAAGTGAATCACAGTGGAAGTGTGATTCCTTTTTTTCCTCTTGGGAATAACACTACCATTTGTTTAAAGCAGATGGCAAAATGGATTAAATCACGTGGCAGTGTGACACCAAAGTGGTGTTATATGTCATCTGCAATTAGTATATTTCAAGTAACACCAGCCTTTCAGCTTTGTGGCACTAGGGTTTTTTATTTCTGTTACTAATTTTCTCCTGCTGAAATACTTTTTCCCATTTCTGAACATAACCACTGTAGATGCAGCAGTATTGCATAACTTTTTAATTAAGAAAGTTAATGATGTTCTGGTTTTATTTTGTAGGGCGATGTAAGTACAGAATTTCCTGTGTATTACACCTGATTTTTAATATGTACATTCTGTACTTACATACTTTCCAATATCTTCTCTTTTAGAGCTCCTTCACTGGGGGAAAGTGTAAAATACTACACATCTTTAAGGTGATAAGGTGAAGAGATAGTCCATCCCTGTCTTTTGAGCTACCACTGATGTTGGTGTAAATCTGCACACCATATTCAGGGTTTCTTTGCCTTCAGATTAACAACCACAGTATGATGGTCAAGTCTTTCCCATTTTACTTATATTTATGGTTTCAAGAACCTAAGTGCAGTGGTTTTTGAAGGCAATGGAAGTACTGGCTTCAATTAAACTGGAATGGTTTGGACTGTATCTCTTACATGTAGATCCAGTCTTTACATAGGTAAGGTTGTTCCAATATACTTGAATTTCAGGGAAGTGGAAAGAGGGAAAGGAGCATATTTCAAAGCAGAAGAACATGGGTAGGGCACATTTTGTCAGACAACCAGTTTGTAGTGAAGCAGCTTCAGCTCAGGGTCATGCAGAGCTGTGACTTAGGCAGTGAGTCTGCAGGTAAGGAGGTGATGTTTCAGGAAAAGCAGTCACAAAACAAGTCTGGCTAATTGTGTTTTGATGTCAGGAAGATACCTTGGGAGGTCTGTGTTTTCCTCAGATAATGTGATCTGTGGGTGGAGTCCTGGTTGTGTGCCCTGCTTTAGTAAATTAAAATTGTTTTGTGTACGTTTTGTAATGGGGTTAGAAATAGATGCACAAATATTAATAAATAATGTATTGTAATGGCTGGGAGAGGCTGTTTATGGATGATGAAATTTTGCAAGATACTGAGTATGCACACACACCCTGTAAAGTCATGTAGCTGAATCACTAAGTGTATCTGTCTGGCTTATTTTGAAAAGTACAATCTCATTTTAATTATTTAGCATAGTCCTTTACATATTCCAGGAAATGGCCCGTAGCATGTTGTGTAAAAGTAATGAAATCTCAGTAATATGAAACCTCCACAGCAGCAGCTACTATTAAGTATTTATTGAGAAACTGAGGAAGATTGTCTGTCTTGTCTTTTACTGGCATTCATCACAGGAACAATCTGTGCTTTCCACATAGATTGTATTGGCTGTAGCCAAACTGACAGAGAAGATTTCATGGATTATCTTGTTATACCTCCTCAGACACTACAGAAAACTTTCCTTTGGTTGTAACTTTTAGATGGGGCAGTAAAAGGGTGGAGCCATGGTGCTGGTATGGAAGCTGTTTTCAGTTTAATAAAATAGGAAGATTTCCAGCAGTCACCTGCCAAGATTACTTGAGTTTTTCTTGGAAGTTTGTTCTAGAGCTGGATGATACAAAAATAAATGCGATTTGTCTGTATTTGTTTAAATTCTCTCACAGAAAATTCAAAGACACCTATGTACCTTTAAAAAATATTGAATGTATTCTGCGTTAAAATATACATGAGGTAGGGATGCTGGTATATTTGGCAAGGATGAAAAGAGTGTGGGTTTTTTGGATACTAGTATATTTGCCAAGAATAAAAAGAGTTGTGTTTTTTTAATTGAAGTTGAGATCCAAGTTAGTTGTTGACAACAAGAGCTACAGAGAAGTTGTCTCCTTCCTTTCGTAATGGCAGAGAATCGTGCCATTACAGCACAGTGGCAATGGGATAGGGATGAAGGCCTAAGAAAGGCTTCCACATTAAGCATGGGCAGTTTTAAACTAAAGGTGAAAATTAATACAGGGGGATGTTATAATATATATCATAGCTTTTCTCCTGCTGTGGTGAAGGGGTGCACTCTGGAGTAGGGAGGTGGGACTGCTATGAAGCTGCAGTGCATGAAGCAAGGGTGTGTGTGGGAAGGCACCAGAGGCAGTTGGACCAAAGCAAAGCCAGGGACTACAGTGGTGTAGATCTGGGACTGGACACAAAGGAATCTTGTAGTAAAAGCAAGGTAGAAGGAGGTGGCGATGAATTTGGGCTTAAGGGTAAGACCAGTCTTACCCATAACAGAGAGAAATGGGAATAGAAGAAAGGAAAGTGGATCCAAATACAGTCTGTGCACTCAAGGAAAGCACTTGGTTGAAGGAATGAAGGCACATGCTTATTTGATAATTTTATTTTTTTCTGGCTTTGATGTACACTTTCCCCTTTATCTTTTATGCAGTCTGTTTTCACAGCAGTTACATGTTCACAGAGCATTTAGCAAACGATTCAAATCAGTACCTATTTCAAAATGCTCAATCACACCCTGAAATTTCCTAGGCTTATGGTGGAAAACTTGGGGATTGTGCTCTTCAATTTTTGATGTTCTTTCCAATGACTGCAACAAGAAAACATAATTCCATATACTTCTTGACACCCTGACTAAAAATGGGTAAAAATGGCTATGCTAAAACACTCAAACTGCAGTAAAAAAAAAGCAAATGTTTTCCTGTGTTTTGAGTTCAGGGAGTAACAAGTGCCTTCATGACTATCAGAAAAGAGGCTTCTTGCAGATGCTTATCCCTCTATGCCCATATATGCCCCCAAATGCCCATACCTTTTCCTTCATTAATCAACAAGCAAAAGCTTCTAGCAAAGGGTAAGATTAGCCAGTAATTTATTTGAAACAGGTGTTTTTGCCTTCCTTTTTTTCCCCCCTTCTGCAGCAATTTTATATATTGGTTTAGTATTCCTCTGCCATTTACTTAGTTTTGATCTCATCAACTTTTAGGAGTAAGAAGTGATGGATCTGATCTGGCTTTGGGAAACTACAGTATAAAACCAAGGTACTCAGGAGAAGACTTGAGAGTGTTTTATAAGTGACATCTACCTTTTGGCTTTTGTAACAGAGTTCTGCTCTTCTGCTACACAAGAAAACATTTGCCACCATCCAGGTGGCATGCTGCTTTGTGCTGTACCTGCAAGACTGGCTGAAAGATGGGGACAAACCAAATGTTTGCCAGGGTCTTTGATTTAATGTTTATTCAAAGCAAAATTGTGGTTAAAAAAAACAAACAAAAAACAAACAAAAGAAACCCAAACAAAAGAAACCCAGCAAAACACCACACAATAAAACCAAACAACAAAGACAAAAGCAAATGAAACAACCCAAAACCATTCATAAAATATGAAGCATAGTTAATTAGCACAATAATGTCTGTCTCTGGTAAAAGGGAGCTCGAAAGAATATTTTTGATGTGTAAATGCCCCCTTTTGTTTCAAAGTGAGTGAATTCATGTGTCAGACACTTTTTTCAGGGTTAAGGTTAACTGCTCCTCTCTTCTGGAAGGAAGTGAGGAAGGTGTGGGTATATTCTGTCTGGTGGCAGATGGGGGGCTGGTTTCATCACCTGATGAGTCTTTGTAAACACTGTTTGGGTCTGTAACTTGTTGGGATTTTCCTCTCTCCAGCAAACAAGCCAGTGTTGCCTACTGGCTACAGCTTGCTCTGACTTCAGTCTGATGTCTAAAAGTCTTCTGCAGGTTATGGGCTGAGAGGAAATAGTTCAGTCCAGTTTAGATACATCTACATTAGACACCTGAAGGAAGAAGCTGTGGGAGTTTCACTGTGTTTCCCCACTACTGTTGTCAGTGGACAGACAAGTCACCCTTACCTCTGGAGAAGTGTCCTGCACGGGCATGCTGTTTGAAGGGTGAAGCTGTGGCCCCACACTGGTCACATTCCTTGTGATCCTTTATAGGTGTACTTGGGGTTTCATGGTTATTTTGATCATTTGAGTAGATTTGCGTTTAATGAGCTGGAAAAGAAGTAGGTCAATAAAACTTCTTCATTGTTAGCAGAATACCTGTTGGACCATGTGTTTGTCTGTAATTGACCATCTAAAGCTTCAAAGCTTAGCACAAAGACAGTTTAATAGGGAATTCATACATAAATAGTATTAAACAGAAGCAGGCAGCTGGCAGGCAGTGTGCCCTGCCAAGTTGAGAATGTAGCGTATTTAATGCACAGAAAGTTATGATTTCAAGTCAGACCTATTTTCAAATTTATCTCGTTGATTAAAAAACAATAAAAGCATCACAGCAATATTATTTTAGAAGCTGTATGCTTTAAAGCCAACACAACTGATAACATAGTCATGTAAATAAGTTCAGATTTTAAATTATTTCATCCTAGGGGCATGCTATGAACTTGATGTTAAAGTGTTACCACTTGCAGTGTCTGGACTTCAGATGTTTAAAAAATATTTTATTTGATAATAACAGTATTAAAAAGAGTTTACTGGGCTTTAATAATAATAAAAAAAGATTATCATCACATGACTCCAAAACCTGTAGCATTAAGACAAGTATCAGTTAAATAAGTTGGAACCATTATGGAGCTTTATGATAAAGCAGTTTTGATGAAATACATGTAAATTTTGTCTTAGCCAAAAGTTTGGTCCAAATTCTTTAGACCAGAGTTCTCTAAAGAATTATGAGACAAAACCTGAAAATTTAATTTCGTTGTTATACATAAGGCAACAAGTAAACAAAGAATGGAAACATGCAGAATAGTGTCATTTCCCGTTATTTTGCCATGGTCAAAAAAGCAAAGTAAAAATGTGAAGGAGTGTTTTGTTACAGACCTTATTTGTGATAGACATTGAAGTCTTTCTATTATCTTTCTTATAACCAAAAAATATGCACCAAAAGCTGATAAGAGAAATTAACATAGGATCTTTTATGATATAATTGCTCATCTGCTTTTTGTGAAAATAATTCTTATTCATGAAGGTGTTTGCCTAAGAAATGTAGCTGCAGCTTTTTTTGTGGGGTTGAGCTGGTTAAAAGAAAATAGGAGATTGATTTCCTGATTTACTTGGTTAGCTGGAAAATGGATTAGGCTTCTCTTTCCTTGGGAGCTTCAAGGTCAAAGTATTTTTCACAGTGTTTTTTTGAGACCTGGTACCAAATTTAGTTCCCACTGTGGAAACAGATTTACTGAGGTGTGAAGGCACAGTTCATCAATGGAATCTGAGATTTTGACTCTCAGTGAAACTGCGGGGAATTGCCATCAATCTTCAAAGCTTACTAGACCCCTTTTCTATACCAAGTGGTCCGAACCCACATGGCAGCAGTAGTGTGGTTGTTCCAAGGGTGTTGTGCTGCCCCAGCAGGTCCAGTGCTGTTGTTCCCTTTCTTCCACCAACCATCATCTGCATAAACAAGTGAACCTGTGGAATTGAAACTCCATTACAAATTGGAAAAGTCTTAGGCACCATAAAGAAGTTCAACAAAAACAATCAAAACCAGTCACAGTGCCTTTCACTGGGAGTATACAGAGAGTGGCAAGGTGCCTGGAGTTCCCTGGGGAATCAGGGGTTGCTAATGACTCTGCATGAAAACCACTGGGAGCATCATTAGAAGCAAAGAGATGCTGTGGGATTTGCCAGTGGGGACTTTCAGTGGAGGTTATTGGAGTTAGGCTTCTTTTTGCTATTGAACTGTAATGGCAAATGAGAACATGTTGTCCTTGAATCCTTTTGATATTCCAGACCCAGTAGGCCTAGCACTAGTTTTTAGGTGTCTGCTTGTGCTTTGCATTATGCATGAGTGCCAGTGGGAGGATTAAATACAGCAGCTCTGCCATTTCAAATAGCTTTGGCTTGAAGTTGATGTGTCAGCTGTCAGTCCAGATGAACTTGGTATAAAAACTGGTACCCGTTATTAAAAATAAATCATGAACCCCAAACCCAACTCCATCTATTATTTTCAGAGAAGTACATGTTTTGAGAATCTTTAACAATATTCGTTGCTTAAAGTGGCATAAATGTCTCTTCATTTAATGAAATTTCATTTTGTAAAGAAGGCCAACATGTCACACAGATCTGTGAAAGTCACAGCAAATTAATTCAGTTTATATATGCAGTTTCTGCAAAATCCTGTGTGGTGACTAATGTCCAAATCTCCCCTCCCAACCTGCCCATCCCCTTTTTGGTTTTGTTTTGAAACCAGCTGGAAAGGAAGAAAACCCCGAGCCAACCTGAACTCAGACCTCACCCAGCTTTGAGAAAGAGTTTGAACCAGAGACCTCCTAAAATCCCTTCCAACTTGAATTCATTTGTGATGCTGTGAAATTAGGGTCAGACTTGAAGAAGAGAAAACTAGGGCTTTCTATGAAAAACACAGAGTTTTTTTGCTTCGAGTGTTTCCTAGTGCCTTGATAATGTCTTCCTACCTTCCCTTAATCATTACTGTGGGCACTCCAGGATTACCTGAAGAGTGCTGATCCTCTGGAGAGAGGTGAAGGATAAACTCCGTGGCATTTATTTGATCTGAAAGTGCTTACATGCTATGACAAACGACAGAAGGTGAGAATCAGTGTGACTAATGAGTTGTTTACTTGGCTTTTGTATCCCTTCATTCCCTCTTCCCTGCCTCTCAGGAGCAAGGGCTGTGTTTGTTATGTATTGATTTCAGATTCCTGTAAATGCCGTTGCTTTGTCCTTCACCTTCCAAGCAGTTTATGCGATTCCCCTAATCCTCTCTTCTGGTGCTAGAGGAAGGGTAGGGTAAGGTCGCTAGGATGGAGGGTGTCACTTTTTTTTATCCTTTCCTGTACAACATTAGCATAGCTTTTTAGCCAGGAGCTCTGAGTTTGAAACCAGACTCCTTTCGGAGAACTGAGGTCCCCTTAAAAAACTCCCGTGAAAGCTGGTCCCACGTGCTACAGCCCTGCAGTTTGATGTTAACATTATATTTATATTGCCTAGAAAAAAAAAATAAATATTTTTTTTTCCTGGGGAATATAGTGTCTATCTACAGTTTCCTGGTACATGTCAGAGAATGTCTTCAGTTAAATAAATGGTCTCAGCTGAGATAAAAGAAGAAAAAGCTGGACTTAGGTGGTATTTTTGTGCTGTGGTGTGACACTGCTGGTCTGAACAGGCTATATGGCCCCAAAATGTTAAAGTGCTGTCACAGATAACCTGTCCAGCCCAGGCAGGGAGGGTGCAGGCAGGAACAGTGGGACTGCTTTTCCTGCATGCTGGTGATGTGGATGCTGGTCTGGTGGGAGCGCTGTTGCACTGAGCGCAATCTGCCTGAGCATCCCTCGGCAGGTTGGAAGGCTGAAGAAGAAAAAAAAAAAAAAAAAGAAAGAGATAAGTAAATGCTGACTGTAAAGATAGGGAATAATATAAAACTTATTTCGCTGATGTTGACAGCTGAGTTACAGTTACAATGAGGGAGGCTCGCAAAAGGCTGATGTTTCTTATTTAACTGTCTCTTGAGCCATACTGGGTTTTGGCTGTTAGCTGTATAGTGCACCAGATAATGGGCCTGGAAAGGTGCTGCGGAAGTTCCCATAGATGACTTGTGGGCGCATCGTGCTGCTGCCTGTGCTACCAGCTGGTCTTCTGGCTCGGCTGCTTCCAGCATGGCAGCGGGCAGGAGGGGCAGTGGGCACCCTCCTCGGCAGCAGGCTGACTGTATCCGCCCTGGGGACACATCGTGCTTTTATTAGGCAAAGACTGTCCTAAGTGCCACCCAAAATGTGGCCAAAAACAGCTACTTCCCTCCACAGATGAAATAAGGATAACTTTTCCAGACAGAGAAGCTGCTTATCACCTGAACAACTGCTGGTCTCCCACCTCTTGGGTGCTCTTCTGCGTTCAGGTTGTCCAAATGCAGCAAATATTTTAATTTTTATTTTATTTTATTATTCTGCTATTCCTAACAGTGAATCAAGAAGCAGTTAAACTAGCAATAAATTGTCTATTTCAATAGTGACAGAATCTGTTTCATTCTTCTGGAATGCTGATAGTTTCCATTGCTTAGCAATGCTGCTTGAGAGTTCTAACAGTGAATATGAAATTGTTTGGAAACAGTGACTCTTTTAATTGGTAAAGCAATTACTGTTTAGTTTTGATGGTAGAAAATAACTGCATGGAAGATTATTTTTTTTTTCAAATTTGTAATTATGTTTTTCCAATTATGTATTTCATAAACTTTCGAAACTGATTTTCAAATAAGTGCTTACTGACTGGTATTCTTATATATATGTCACCTTTGTTAAGGTGAATAGATTCACAGTACTTAAAAGTAATATTAATGTGGGTAAAATTACCTCTATAAATAAATAAAACAGAAATTTCCAATTTCCAATTAGAAAAGGAGATGTAAGGTACTTTTAGTTTCTTCTGTTAGTGCAAATTGTAGTCTTTTTCGTATGGATATCTAAAAGTAATACAAGCAGAGCTTTTGATTAAGTTAGGGAGTTAAATCCTTCTTCCTTATTTATTACAAAAAACTCTGGATCAATCAAGATTTAACTCTGGATTTTCATCAAGAATGGAACTTGATCCTTTAAATCCAATGTATAACAGTAAAAGAAAGGGAAATTTAGATTAATTTTCATAACATCCTGTGTTGTCCCACTATAAGGAAGCACTGCTAGTCTATAAATACCTAGCTTCTGCAACTGACCCTGCAGACTGAGCAGCAGATACAACATACATATGCTTTATGTTGGAAGCCAAAGCCCCAAAGCCTGTTTGCTCCCCACAGCTCTGTGAATATAGAAACGGTGAGGATGCTGAAAGCAAAGGCAGTGATACAATGTGTTCCCACATGCCTATTGCAGAATCATCTCCCACTGCTACACACACTCTGTGGTAGGGAGAAGATAGGCACCCTAGGCTTTGCAGGGAGCCAGCACGCTTGTTTTGCCTTAAACTCCTGCTTCAGTGAACAAGGCCACTGAAAGCCACATGCATCAAGGGAATGATAAATGTGAGCAGGTGTCATTTTAAATTGCCACCAATTAGGGTGACATGGTGTGTAAAAAATCAAGTATCTCCTTTATAATAGATTTTCATTGCACATACCTGTGACAATAGGTAGGGACCAGAGCAGGCATGAAATATCCTTTTAGCTCTCTGCATGAATGACCAAGTCTTAAAGAACACCAGTGGTGGCTTTGTTTGCTTCTGGCATTACCTGCACTGTGGGAAGGATTCTCAGCACTCCTTCTTCTAGTGTATCCCGAAGTGCAGGAAATCTAGTAAGTCAATTAGGAGACCTGCATGGTTGAGCAAGGAACTC